>JAOXYL010000052.1:15974814-15986679 GCA_028564955.1 Terapon puta
GAAATGAAACTTTTGGTTGCAGGTTTATAAGAACATGCTTTCAAACAGGAAGTAAAAGAAGTCACAGGATTTCTCATAAATGCTGTGTATTTACTGGCAGGTTAATTTAAAAAATAACCTGACAATGTCTGCCTGTGATTATAGAGAAGTAGTAAATTATATGAAAATGTAAAAATGTAAATGGCTTTAATGAAAAATGAAGAATTCATTCAAACACAGTCATGATACAACAGTTATGTGATTTATTTTATGCTCTCCTAAGTAAAACACAGATAGCTAAATATTGACCCCCTTGATTTATCAGTTGGTCCAAAGGAAGGGTAGAATTTGTTTTTGTGGTGTGTAGTGCCACCTTGTGGTTCTTTGGGAGCAAAGCCAAGCAGAAACCAAATTCTGATGGCACTTTGTCCCAGTTTCACTCACATTTCTAAAAACAAAAGGCTTAAATAAAATGCAAGAGAAACAAAACACAATTCATTAATATGTTCTGATGTCTGGATGTTTGGTTTTCATTCTGCCTTTGACATTTAAAGATTTAATAAAATATTATTAAAAAATAATCATGTCATTGAGAGCACATTTTGAATCCTTTTGTGCTCACTATAGATAGGAGAACTACAGTGACTGTAAAATAATCTATTCAGCCACTAATTGCCTGGTTTTGACTCACAGGATATGGTTGTTTTTTTTTCATGCTCCGTGTAGCTAAAAGTGACATGAAGGAAGTCTGAACAATTACTGACTTTTTTTCTGTGATTCTGAGTGCAGCTGCATCACCTTCACACTTACACTGCACAAGAACACTTGGTGTTGAAAGATGGAGAGGAAGTCAGCTTCCCCAGGGTGCACTGCCCTCAAATGGTTGGAAAGTCATATTGTTTGAGCCAAAATGATAAACTGCTGCAGCACTATGGATCTCTGCTCACGCACGTGGTGCAGTGGAGAAACATTTCCTGGCAGATCACAAGTAAAGGGATACTTGGGCTAAATATAAATCAACACTATTTATTAAATGTTTTTATCTATTTATTTTTTATTTTGGTAGCTGCCTTTCTTAAATTAAGTCTACATATATTCAGCATACATACATTAAATCTGTGTTTCATGTCAAAAATACACTTTGTACTTTTCTAGTGGCACTCAAGCTGTTGTGAAAGTGGTTTGCTTCTGGGAGTGTCGTAACAGCTGCTTTGTACAGAGAATATAGCTTGTAAAGTTGTGTCGATTTGCCATTTGAAAGAGCCATCCCATAGATCAGATTGCTTTGTCGTCTCAGAAAGCACGTCTCAGAAAGACAGAAGATACCCGACTCTGAAAGACGACACATTGTTGCGAATTGTTGCACATTTGGATCTACATATCTGCGTAACCATTAACGACCCACTAAAGAAAGAAAAAAAAACAGTTTGGAAAGAAAACTTACCTCTGAGATGGAATCTGTTTTTCTTGATATTTACTGAGGCCACGCTGATCCAAAAGACATGACACTTCTTGTGCAAAGTTTATCACAATAATGAGGACTGTCCCGACAGCACTACAACCGCACTGCCCCGTATGAGAGCGGCATGACATACAGAAATCAAGATCTGTATCTGCTGCCAGTAACCATAGTGACAAAATATCCTGTTGTAGCTCTCTCTCTCTCTCTCTCTCTCTCTGTCTCTGCTGTGTGAGTCCTCTCTCTCTCTCTATCTCCAACTCTCTCACTTTTGCTAAATGTTCTCTTATCACACACTTTTGAAACACCCCCCTTATTACACTAAAAAGTGCCCGTCGTCATGTGACACTGAACTGACGTAGCTAATATTTCATTTGGCCTTTGTAAATGATAAAGCTGTGGGGGTTGAGCCATCTGTGACATATTTTGGGAAAGGAAAATGGCATGCCATGTGCGTTCTCTTGGGAGGATGTGGCTTCAGCTGCGCAGATTAGACCATCCACAGTTGTTTTTTAAAGGCACTTGCCAAAGCTGCTCTTTACTGCACAATAGCTAAATCACAATTCTCTCTAATAACCCTCATTATTAAAATTCAGACTATTTTTCAGTTCACATCAGTTCCTCTTTAGACAACACAAATGAGTGGAAGCAAAATGGGGAAGGCTTTACTCCAGAGTCGTCTTTGTTTTGATATTCTGACTATCAGAAAAGAATTAGTACAGTTATGACCAATTTATCTCCAAACAATAATTCATTTTAAGGATATGAAATAACCGATCATTTGCTTTCAAGCAAGTGATGTGCGTCGTGGTTCTGATTGCAGGTATGATGATTTCTAAGCCATTCTTATCACAGGAAGTCAGTTACCATTAATTACCCCGGACATCCTGTGGTGGAGAACATACTGGTGCCAAACAGTCACAGAGCCTTAGCAAACAAATACAGGTTATAGTTTCAGGTAGTGGAGTAGGACACCACTGTGAAAACATGGTTTTGCTTTGAGCGAGTGATCAGAGATGATTTTAAGTGTAAGATGTGGTTGAGCCTTGTGATATACTGCACCAATGAAAAGGAAGTGTGACTCTTACAGTGACCAATTACACTTTCAACCCGAGAAGGAAACCTTTTATTTTATTTTTAAAATAATGTTAATGCAATTATGTACCCTTAAACAGCATAACAGTTCACAGTATCAGAATCAGTGGTAGCCCAATACATATTTAAGCTTTGTGTACTAACTGTTATCCTGTGGTTTCACACCTTTGAATCTCTCCCGCCCTTCTGGGTGCCGCTTTCTACTGAAACATAGTTTTCACCTAGAGTTTGCACTATGATGGCACATATGCTGTGTTGTGTAAAAGCATTTACCTGCATGGTTTTGCTTCTCCTATGAATCCACTGAAGTCTTACTACACTGCTAAACAGAAAAATCAATAGATGCCAATGCTCGTGAAAAATATAGCCATATGGGGAATGTGAATAATTGTGCTCATAGTAAAACACTGCTTAACAGAAATAAAATAATTAAATAATACAACAACCATATTCTTGTTTTTTCGTTTTACCACAACCTTCCTTTGTTAAAAACAAGTCCTGCGGCGAGGCAGAGGAAGCACTTTAACTTCCTCATGGCCTTGCCATGTGGGTCTGACTCACAGGCTTCAGACGTCCTAATCACACCATCGCAGACAGCCGGCATAGTATCTGGCCAAGGGTATTCATAGATACCAGTGAGGCATTATGCTTTTATTGAAACTTTGTCCTTATGGTAAAAATTTTATTATAATAATGTCACAGATAAAAAAATAATGATTTGTGCGCAAACTGAAAATGTGTGAAACATGTGAAACATTTAACACGAATCAGTGTTCTGCACATCCTGCACTTAACAAAGGAAGTTTGCTAAGCGAGAGAGAAACTTCAAAAAGGATTTCCTCTTGAGTGGCATATGTTGAAATATACAGTTATCTGCCATAGATGGACATTGTGAGACAAGTTGCTTGCCACAAGTTTATAGAAGAGTTGGACAAACCATAGACTGTTTTTTTTGCTCTTATACTACTATACCTTTGTAGCACTTATCAATATTCCCAGGTCCATCACCGAGTGATACTACCAGTAGAAGTGAATACATTTTAGCATTGCCACGTCATGTTTCATGAATGTATTTTAATGAGTGCTGTATTTGGCATTGTACTGTTACCAAACATGGTACAAAATTGTGTTTAGTAAAACATGATGATGAAAATGTATGCTATGTTGTTCATTACATCCCTTAGATAAGATTGCAACAGTTTACAGGAAGCTTATGTGACTACATTGCTACATTGGTTGAGTAACAACATTCACATCAGACTGCTATCTGATGACACCTACGGCACTTGATGCAAGAAAGAGTATTTGAATGGGACATGTAACGACTGAACAGTCAACTATAGATTCGAAGACTTCAGTTCACTTTAACACATTTACTAAAATGCTTTCACATTTTTAGTATATGTGAAGAGTAAATAGCTTTACTTATCTTATTACTATATACATTATAGTTTATTTGACTTCATTTTCACTTCTAGCCTTGAAAGCAACTCTTTTAAAACAGGTCATGCATCATTTTTGTAACGTTTATTACGGTGAGAAAGTAGGCCAGAGTGTTTAGCTCTTTTATACAAAGTACTTTAATGCTGTGAGTGATTCCACAAGGGTTAAAAGTCCTACACTGACACACTGTTCACCCCTAAATGCATAAAGTTTACAGTCAACGCTTTAACAGTGAAACAATGAACAAACAACACGACTGAGAAACTCAGAGTCCATGTGACAAAGTCGCTCTGCTTACAACACAGATAAGTTTAGAAGTTCATGTCGTAACCTTGTACCAAGTCTACTCTGAGGGCCATTTTTGTACGCACTGCTTCTCACTGCAATTTGTCATTGTTGCAGTTCAGATGATCTACAATGGGTTAAAAAATAAAAGTGACGTGCACAAATTTTCCTTTGGCACCTGTTTACAGTATAATAAAACTTGTGCTGTATCGTCAGGAAATCAGACAAAAGTTCTCACTTGATAGATGTCCTGTTACCCATCTCTATCTACAGCCAACTCCATGTAACTGAAACACATACTACAGAGTGCATGTCTTTCTCATATGAAATCAAATTTCAGAAGGAATTGAAAGAACAGAACATTGTATAGTGTGTATCTGTAGAGATGTAGATGTGTATTTTGGGTGCAATGACAAAGGTAGCATTTTGGTTAGCTTGGTGTAGTGAAAGTAACAGTGTTACCAAAAACCACAACAAAGGCATTGGTCTTAAAGGTCTGTTCAACTGTGTGTCAATATTTTCCTTCCTCTTGACCTGTTTTTTGTGGCTGACATGTCAATATCTCCAATAAAGATGAAACCACTAAAATATGACTTGGGACTTCTCATAAGCTTCCTTTTTGAATAACTTTATTGTCTCTGTCCTGCTATAACACAGACCTCTCTGAACTGCCCTATGTATCGAATAAAATTTCTACTTGAAATAAACCCAACATCCTTAAATTGGTTTCAAGCTGGTTTTCCCTTATAAGACATAGCTCTCTTGCAACAACGACTACGAAATGATAACTCAAAAGAAAACTCATATTTTTAAGCTGTCGCTGGATCTTCTGCCTTCATAGACAAACGGCTTCCCCATATGTAAGTGGCGTGACAGCCACGTTGACACAGTGTTGCAACATAGACCACTAGTCAACTTATCTATGTGTATCTATATCCATCTAAGAGTAAGCTGTTAACAGAGGAAAATAAGCTATTTATGTCTGCAAGGTAGATAGCCCTTCACAGCTGAATGTGAGATTACACAGGATGGGTAAATGCTGTGGGACACAGGTTTGCTACTTGAATGACAGCACAAAATCTAGAGAGTGTACTTAAGTAACTTACAGAAGCACAAAATGTGTATTATTAATCCTACATCACAGATATATCAGTTGGTTAAATATAGTTGGTTCATCAATCAGTCACAGTTCAGATAGAGTGGTGTAAAATTTCTTTGAATATACTGATGTTTATATAAATATGATCACTGAAGCACCCCGAGAACCAGCCATGTCATCAGTACATGCTTTTTGTCAGTGCTACAATTCTGTGTCTTCTCTTGGCTGATTCTCCTAAAATGACCAGATGTTTACTGTAAGTTAATGCATCTTAGCTGGTCAACACTAGTCCAGAATTTAGTCAAAAGAAAAAACAGGTGTTTAGTGTATTTTATTGGCAGATCCATGCTGCACTCTGCTGGACAACACTGAATTCAAAGCACCTCTTCACTTAGTTTAATTTTTTTTCATAATTAACAACACTTATCAAGACAAAAAGCAAATGTAATTAAGAACGTGTATCCACTTGATTTAATATGTGTGCTTAAAATGATTCACATTTAGATATTAAAAATAAGGTGACCAGATGTCAGGTTTTCAGGGACAGTCCCTGGTTGCCTGTTCTCTGTTTTCATCTGTGCATTAAAAACAGACTACAGAGTAAAATAACACTTTATGTGGAAAGAAACAGCAGGCAGTAGAGCCGAATAGGTTGACATCTCAATTACGTTGTGCTTGTTTTAACCAACAGAGGAGGCTGTTTGCTACTGCAACTTCATATCACTCTTCTATCTACTACAAAGTGCTTGTTCATGCAGCCAGGAGCGTCAACTGAATCCTATAAACATCTGTTTAAGTCAGGATTAATGGAGAGGAAAAGGGCTGGAGTGAAGAGTGAAGGAGACAAAGCAGGAACTGTACAGACAGGGGCTCAAAATACAAATACAAAAAATAATAAAATAAGTCATAATATCTGAAAACCAAAGTATCAGTTATGCTTTTGATTACAGCCCTCAGTGTTCAGTCTAATTACTTTAAAGTCACAGTGTCATCTTTTGCACTAACAGTGTACCATCACAGTATAAATATAAGAAACCCTTTTTTGTCTAATGGATAATAATTTTTAATATTTTAATGATTTATTGACTATCTAACTGAAAAAGTCCCTTGGTTCAGAATGTTTTCATGTCGTCCACACTTTCTAAGGTATTTTAAGGTGCAGCAGTTCAGAGGGTTCAGCTCCGGGTCACTGCCAGCACCCTCAGCATTCTTTGACAACTTCTCATTGGGGGCCATGAGGGGTAGTACAGGAGACTGAAACAGGGCTTTGGCAGGCAATGCAATGACCACCGTGCACCACAGTGTAAGGAAGAAAAAGGAGCTGGCAGTGGATGACAGACTGAAAAGCCACAAACTGTTGAGGCTGAGGAGACACAGGTTGAGGAAGTGAAAATGTTGCAATCCAGCAAGCACCTACGGATGTAAAGTTGAAATCAAGGCGAGGCTCGACTGGCTTAAATTTATATGTAAAACACAAAGAGCTTCACATGAAGAGAGAGGAGGGGAGGAAGTGAGAGAAAAATATGCTCTCAATCATTAGAAAATAAGGAACACTACTCGGGTCCGCAGGTTGGCCGTGCGCTGGCTCGAACTGACTCTCAGTACTGCAACAACAGCGTGAAAACTGATAAGCTGATGTAAGTGTAAAAACCCAACCCTATTGTGAGATGAGAATGTCAGCAACTCTACAAAAGTATATTGTCAGTGTTTTTGAAATGAATGATTATTCAAACGCTGTCTCCTCCAATAATACAAATGCCAATTGCAGTTATTACGCTTTGGGAACGATTGTTGTTATGACATACAAATTGTTATGGTACCTTTAAGATCTTTCTCATCCAGTAGTTGCACTGAAGAACTGTTTGATTAATCGGACAAGACTAGCCGTTGGGAGTGTTTTCTCCATTGTTTTCTTTGAATAAAATATTGGTCTCTGATTTTCTTGACAGCAAGTGCATGGGGCAGCATGCATGTGCAAGTGTCCAATGTTTGTGGGTCCATAGACAAGCATTTACTGAGTCTAAAGACAAACGAAAATTGCTTAAAAGACGGTAGAATAAAAATAAATAAATAAATTAGCTCAATTAAAATGATGATTTTTAAGGAATAAAACTTACCTATTTTGGCTTTATTCTCTCAAGTTTAAGCCACAAGGGATCTAATTACTGCAGGCATTCTGAGAGTATTCACTCACAGTGGAAAAACCACAGTTATCACCTGACCTGTAGTTCCCCTAACATAACCCTCACCCAACCTCTGCAGGGCTCTTTAGCAAGTCTTAATCGCTTGTTTTGTTTTTACTGTGACCCTGCATGGCAGGAATAAGCAGGTATGAAAGATGAATGAATGAGTGAATGCTTAGACGAGTCATTTTTGTCTGTGTTGTTTTCAGTGACAGCAGGTGGCAGCTGTTGGCAAAAAAGCTGAAAAACCCCCGAAAGCACTAAATGGCAGACAGATTAAGTCAGATGATGAACATAGTGGAGCCTTTACATGCTAAAGAGCCTGACATTACCCACAGGAGTAGGTGGACAGTAAAGCTGAGCCAGCTGAAGAGTGATCAGATGCACTCCAGCTCATGTTGCTCTATGTCAAGTCCACTCTTTGCAATAATTTTATGCCAATATTCTCTGATGATTTAAGGCCTGAAAAACTGAGTGTAGATTTAAAGGTCCACTGTTAGGTCATTTTTATGGCAAACAAAAAAACGGCACCATTCCAAGACATTTATTGAATGACATTTTCCAAATTTCTCATATTTTCAATCCTATTTTAGCAAATTATTTTTGTAGGTCTTTCACTGTTTTTGGATCCGTTAATGCCTGAGAACAACTCGCTCTCTTCTGAAAACATGCCCTTTGCCATCAAACACGTCATTATCAGACCTTTTTACAGGAAACCACCTCTGTTTTTTGTCTAAAGCACTGAAAGAATGATTTAGTGTAAATTTTCACTGAAGGTGGGGTTGAAAATGATTTGCATGAATGTTAAGATCATATTCAGCAAGTGAAATAAATCATTTCAGTTACTTTTTTTTTTTTTTTTTACTTATTTCCAACATGTCTTATCTGTTTTATTTTAATTGCTGTTATCTGTATTTTTTTGTATTTTACTCCATTTCCAGTTCTGGCTTACTCTCTGCCTGTTCAGAGCAGAGGATTTTCTGCTATGAGTTACACCATTGACATTGTCATTCTCAGTGTTGTCTCGCACTGATTAAGTAACAAACTGACTTTTGGCAACCCTAATGAATAATTTGTGGTGTTTGTTGTGTTTGGTTGTTTGTTTATGTGAGTTAACTGAAATTCCTCTGTGATCATGCATCATGCATCTCCTTTGTGCAAATGACTTTTTATGCAAAATCATTGGGCAGATTTTCCAGAAACTCAGGAAGTGTTAAATATAGATATGGGACTCTGTGCACTGTGCACCTGCTTAAATTTGAAAGACACACATACACAGCAACACAACCACAAGATATGTGGAAGGAGGCCAGTGAGGGGTAGCAGGATAGGTGGGTGAGGAAGTGGTGATGGCACTGATCTGCACACTCCCACACAGAACTCAGATGTGGGTGAGAAAAATGTGTGTGACATGTATTCATTTTGGCTAAGCCAGAATTCTTATTTACTATAAAATATGTGACACCATGGTGGAGTAAGAACTTTTTTTTGATTGTCCAGGTGTTTAATATATAGCAATTTTAGATATTAAACTAATAGAATACTACTTACAAACTTTGCCAGATTAAATATCATAACACATGACTTCATCAGCATATGTTTTGCACTACTCAAAGGAAGCTCTTGTGCTGCATTAATGACCAAAACATTTTTTTTACATCTTTGAAAAAAAAAAAAAAACTCCGCTCAAAGTCAGGACATTCCCTTCAGCTGGCACACATACACAATCTTAAAGAGCTGCTACACCAGCAATGCAAAATTCATTATGAGACTACTGCTATGACACTTCTGTTACTGTTTGACACACACATGTAAATAATACACCATTACGTAAAACAAACAAAAAGATATTATAGATATGAAGCAATACATTTTATACAGTATTCTCAGACAAACACTATTGTACTCAACACTTTAAGAAGGTAAAGACATTTTAGAAGGAATATGGAAATTAGCAAATTCAAATTTTAATCAACATCTACTGCATATGCACATACACAACTTTTTCAGCATCTTAAGTGAAAGCCTTATCCTTTTCCAAAGAGTGCAGCATCAACACTCAATATTAAAATAGGCCTTGTTGAGTTTAACAGAGTAAACTAGGTCTTCTCTGTGACAGTGGTTGTAGGAATACCTCCTGTCAGCTCAGCTGTGGTTTCTCTCAGGTGTTGCTGCTACTGTTCTCAGCTGTCATTTTAGAGGAGGCAGCGGAAGTATACAAATAGTCCTTAAATAGGCTCAGCACTCGCTTCTTGTAGGTCTTAATGGCAAAGAAGTAGATCACTGGGTCCAAACAGCAGTTGAAGTTCATTAGCGAGACTGTAATCTGCAGGGAGACGATGTGTTATGAAAAGCAAAGTTGTTGTGAAAAATTTTAAATCAAATGAGCAAACGTCGTTCCCACCTGTAAGGACACCTTGAAGTCTCTCAGTTCCTCGCAGGTGGGCTGGTGGTGTATTTTTCTGGACATGAACTGCATAACATTGAGATGGTAGGGGCTGAAGCAGACGATGAAGGTGAGGAGGATGAGCAGAATGATGGTATTGGCCCGATGACTCCTCCTCGATCGACCAGTCACAGAATTCTGCTTGGCCGAGGCCCTCAGCTTCAGGTTTATTTTGGCGTAGCAGCCTATGATGATGATAAGCGGACAACAGAAGGAGATGGCACAGGCCAGAATCAGGAGATAAGGGGTGAAGCGGGAGTCCTCGAAGTTGAAGTATTCCATGCAGGTTTGTCTCCCCTGGTGCTCACGCAGCATGCTGCGGAACAGCAGAGGAGCTAACTGCAGGGAGACCAGAGCCCAGACCAGACAGCAGACCCTGCGGACCACCCTCACGCTCCGCAAACACTGCAGCCGATGTGGATGCACCATGGCCAGGTATCGATCCAGACTGATACAGGTCATGAAAGCAATACCTGGAGGAAATGTAATGATATGCAATGCAGTTTATTCTTAACACATACATAACAGAATGGCAAAAAATATTTCAAAGATAACAATCATGAATTAAGGCTTTTTTGTACATCACATACTAAAACTGTGTGATGGTTTCATGCTGTTTTAATTTAATTCCTGGCTCATACTGTATCCTAAATGTTGAGATCTTCTACACATAAAGATTAGAATCGAGAAACTGTATCTGCTGAACCCCATCTGAAGATATGGTAGATACTATATATGAAGATGCATGAGAAGACCCATTCAAAGACAGGATGGCATATTGGCAACGAAAGCACTAATAATACCTGCATAGGTATTGGCAAAGAAGAGAAGTGTGGTCAGTCTGCAGAGAAGATCACCAAAGGGCCAGTCAAAGTGTCGGACGTAGTAAGTAATTCTGCCAGGCAGCGTAAGCGTGAACAGCGTATCAGACAGTGCGAGGTTGACCAGGTAGATGGAGGTGGAGTTGAACTTCTGCCTCTTCTGGCAGATCACATAGAGAACCAAGCTGTTGCCGCACGCACTGATGATGAAAACTGCAGAGTAGAAAATTGGGAAGAGGACCACTGCAGCTCTTTGGTAGACAAAAACATCACAGCTCTGGTTTGGAGAGCTTTCTGCAGAGTCCAGGGTGACATTTACAGCAGCCATCACACCTGTCATTTGAAGAAAAAGGTCACACTATCAGTATAGGCACGGAAACATGTACACAAGCAAAGAAACAACGGAAAATTGAGCTATGAATAAAGAACATCTCAATGGAGAGTACTCACAACAAGAGGTAGGGTTCTCAAGTTAAATGACTGTCTATTCTTCTGACTCTGGCGATTGTGGTTGTAATTTGAGCTGTGATGCTTGAAGTACCCCTGAAAAGGTTTTGTGTGGTGTTTAAATCCCACCTCTTCTTTTTGACATCATATGTGTGTCAAACTTGTCATCCTGTCACCCCAGTTGTCAGCATTGTGCACAGCAGACAGCAGCTTTCAAACAAACCTGACTGATAGTTTGCTCAGTTTTTACAGTATGTTGGGTCACAACATGTCGCCAGCACAGCTTCAGTGCATCTTGGCATCAAATTGACTCTATCAACTCTACTGGGGGACTGGACCACCATTCTTCGAAAAGATCCGCTCATTCATGTGGTGTTTTGATGATGATGGTAGAGAGTGCTATCCAACAGTTCAAAATCTCCCGTAAGTGTTCAGTTGCGTTGAGATGTGGAGACTGCTGTGTTGACTCACATTATTTTCATACTTATCCGTTCAATAAGTCCAAACCTTTCAGTGACCTCTCACATAGAGATAGACAGACAGACATTCACTCTGTGTATGAGAGTGTGTGTATTTATGTATATATATATGTATGTATGTTTACACAC
>JAOXYL010000052.1:15986779-16001772 GCA_028564955.1 Terapon puta
TATATATATATATATATATATATATATATATATATATATATATATATATATATATATATATATATATATATGTATTCTGACTAGAAACCAGACATGGTGATAAAGAGATAAAGTAAGTACTTATTATGTTCATGTTGCATCTCTGCATGCATACACTACTCATGGTTGGTGTTGAACAGATGCATGTGCATTATGATGCAAACTAACTTCTCCTGTAGAGCTGAAATGATAAGTTTCTTAGTAATCTCTGTAATATGGTGTGCACAGTGGCTACAGTTTAATAAAACTATGCATTTATTTTTGCGACTGCTTGCAGTGGGTGCAGCGTTTCCCTGTGAAAGGTTAGATGAAGTGATAGAAGGTGAGGTTTTATATGATGTTCCTGCCACTGAGGTTTCTCAAGTCTGTGCTCTATGTAGCTGAGGTGAGTGCAGGCTGATGGAAGATATAGGAGGAAGCTGAAGTATTGCTGGTGCTTAAAACTGTCACAGTCTTGTGATGTGTGGATGAATCACTAACAGCTTGGTGAATGTCACATTTACATATAGTACATCTCAACCACCAACCCTCCAAAGAGATTAAAAAGTTGTGAACAGCATCAACTGAAAATACTCACGGTGTATAATTCTGAGAATAGTTATGGTGGTAAAAATGCGGTATTGTAAGTTTGCTTCAACAAAGCAATGTAACAATTCAGACAAACCAACTCGAGTCGCGCATTCTGTTCCAACCCTGTTGCAAATTATTTGTTATTTCACTGATGAAAATATTGTTTGCTGAGGAGGGTTCAATGTCATGACCCTTCAGATATATGAAAATAAGAAAATAAGAACCCAACATAATAACCATTGACAGCTGTTATTGCAATTTAAATCTTCAATCAAAGTGCAATTTTGATAACATATGTTCCAGCTCTGTGATAAATCATATCATAGTGCTGTAGGACTAGAAGTACAGTATACTGGCCAAGCTACTAATGGAAGTACAGTAGGGGCACACTGACTACAGTACCTCATCTTGCTCGCCCACCAAAGCTTTCCAGGTTGGTGTAATTGAAAGGGATGGCTGCTGGATAGGCAAAAGGTCACTAATTGTCACTAGTCAAATGTGGTTATAATACAGCTCACTTAGGTCACAATAAGAGCTTCATATAGACAGTGTCACCTGCAGGTTAGGAGCCTGCTGCACTTCAGGCCTACATTTCATGCTCCATTAATTTTGTGCGTTGTGAGTTAAACATCTCATACCATCTGAACGGTGTGCTGGAAAAGGAAAAGACAGTCGTTTGTTGAGTACTCCCTAGGTGTCCTGAGGGTCTCTCAGTGTTAAATACTGCGGGGGCGCAGGGAGACATGGAAAGGAGGAGATGATCGCTTCTGCTTATGCATGCTCTTTGCATTTTCATTACCCAAAGTAAACAATGTTAACCCATGTAGAGATTTTAATAATCAGAATTAAGAACAAACCAAAACAGTAACTTTTTTTTTTACTGCAGACATAATGCATATTGCATATTTGTGCATGCTGTAAAACTGCTCCTGATGATCGTTTTAAAATAAAACCAAAAGCTTTCAAGTCTGTCCTATTTTGGAATAACTTTATGCTTCAAAACACCAATTGTATACTATTTTGGACTGCTTAGAATATATTCACATTTTGTTTGACAGTATTCTATTTCATATATCATGACAGCGCCATGAAAACGGTGCACATCGTAGTGTGTAGTAGTGTGTTTTGTAGTTTTCTCGGTTGATGGGTGTGTGACATGAAAGGTCTTAGGAAATTGAAAGTGACGACCCAGCATGGAACATGCATGGAAGTCACTTCTCAGAAATGTGACCTTTTTCTGGTTGTTAAGTCAGGGGTGGGCTAAAAAGGGGGGAGGAGGGGGGAACAAACTGATTTGAAGAGAATTATACAATAGTGGATGGTGCAACTGCAGCCCATAAAAGAACACCCCAGAAGGCATATCGTTTTAAAGGCACCCTCATGGTGGAGGGAGACCGGTGGTGTGTTGGTGAGGCAAACTGGGAATGACTTCTGGTGTCCACAACATGTGTGGAATAGCCAGCATGGTTCCACAAACGGTGCCTAACCAAATTTGGGATGTTTTTTGCTGCCAAAATGAATTGTGTATGAAACTTCCCCCACACAGTTTAAATTTAAGTCTGGTTTATCACACCAACTTCACTGCGCTGCTGTCGACCCACTCGGCGTCAAAATCAAAGGAATCCTGGTGTGTATTGACAGACAATGACTTTTTGTAACGGTGATTTTTACACATACACAGAGACGTGCAAAAAGATCACATTGTGCGTAAGGTTAAAGCATAAAGTTTCAACAGCTTCTGGTTTAACTGCCATAAAATATAATTCCACTAGAGGGGGTACAATCATTAGGAATCAGAAAACAGAAATCAATACAGCATGGCACAAAGTGGTGAGTGAAATTAACTTAAGCAAAAAATTTCTTGGATTTTAAACATGTTTTCATTTAGATTTCATATTCATTGGCAATATTTTTGTTGTTTAATACTTGTATTTTACTGTGTCAGTGCAGTGGTGCTGAAATTGCGTGCTTGTGTGCATGCACTCATTTATGCATGTGAGTGTGTGTGTTTGTGTGTGTGTGTGTGTGTGTGTGTGTGTGCATAAGTAGACTGCTGGACATACCGCAGGGCACTCCTGCATTGTCAGGGGGCCTCATGTGGCTCGTGTCTGTTCTCATCATCACCATCTCCCCCCATGCATCAGCCGCCGCCTGCCCTGCTCAGGCCGCTGTCCCCTGCTCCACCACGCTCGCGTGAAGGCTCTCCGTTCACACTTTGCTTCACGCTTGTCACTTTTATCACTGATGAGGTATTAGTTTGGGGGATTTTTTGTCTAACACTTTGCTTTACAGGGACTAGTATGCTCTACTCTGCAAGCCTTATTTTTGTCTGAGAATCAAAGGAGTGCAATAAGATGAAGAGACAAATGTTCTCGTACTGATTGTGGCTGTGTGAGTGTGAAGGCCCACAACTGCATGCTGTCACAGGTGTCTACGAACACCATCTTAAAGAATGTCTATGGTCCCTTTCATTCGTAGAGCGTCCTGCTTAATCGAATGTGTCACAGTGTTGACACTAGTGTTGCCAGTTGTGAAAAACACACACTGGCTCACTGTTGCCTGGTGTCCTTTTGAACCGCTCGTGACTTCACACCCACAAACACGCTGCAAGTTCCACCTTTCGCCCACGGAAGAGCTCATGATAGATAACCTCATCAGTTTAATGGGCCCAGGACACACACAAACAACTCACAAGAGCACCCACAGATGGTAAGCTCTGATTGGCCTCCGGATATTGAGGGATTCAGTATTTTCTTGATTGTTGAGACTTGAAAAAGAATTGAGTTCAATGAGTTTTGCTGGTCTGATTATTAGTGCCAGAGGCATCATTTTTAGTACCTCAGAAGTTGCTCCTGGGTTTTGGGCATTTTATCAAAAACATTGTGACAGAAAATAATGCTTTGTTGTAGCTTCAGATAAAAAAAGAATTACAAACCTGATGCAATACAGTGACTTGCACAAGATTTGAAGGTCCAATTCTGATAAGGAAGCAGTTACATTTGCACCTCTGCAGGCAACCAAACATGGTATATAACAGCATTATTGCTTAAAGCCCTGTTTTCGCTAATGATGTCACAATGTGCATTTGCTTTCTAAAGAATTATTAGTAAGTGCACTTGAAATGGATCAAAACAGAAAAAGATCAATTCACTGATCTGTCACAATAAAAATGTTACATTCGGCTTAACAAATCACAAACAGTATCTTCTGTCCTGGATACCTGATACACTTGATTTAAATAACATCCACAGGGCTACAGTAGCTTTAATGTGAAAGAAAAATGTTGATTCTGCTTAACAAAATAATTAGGACCCTACATGCAGAAGTACTTTACAGTGTTTTTTTTCAAACAAATGAACAAATGCAATATGAACACGTGTGTATGCAACAGCACAATCCCAAATTCCTTAATGTCAAATAATGAATACAAGGTTGAAATTATATTCAAAACACAGAAAGTTTAGATGGTCATAATCACACTGACAACAACAAAGACACATTGGAGAGTGATGTTTTTACTGATCTTCATACCAATTAGCCTCCTGATCAGAGGTCAGGGGTCAGCTACAGCACAGCACCCTTGGGGCTGGTAGGGATTTAGTGACTTGGTCAGGGACTTTTAAACAGCAGTACATTGCAGATACAGGATCTGAAACCAGTCCACAGCAGGTCTTATAAAACTTCCGATACCGCGTGGTTTTGGGTGTATACTTCTACTGCTAAGATTATTTTCAAAAACAAGCTAAAGTGAGAAATGCAGCTGAGCAGCACCATCTTCAGGATCTGCAGTAAAACAATCCTTCCAGCTCTGAGCTCTGACCTTGGGCCTTACATTTTATTTGTTTGTTTTTTCTAAACTTGTTTTAACATCTCTCTCTCTCTCTCTCTCTCTCTATATATATATATATATATATATATATATATATATATATATATATGTATATGTATATAGATATATATAAACATATGATATATATGTGTGTGTTCGAGGTAATCTGTAACTAACAAAGAATAAGAAAATGGTTAATGTTTATTCTCTATTCTATTTCTAAATTTAAAGTTCAGCATACCTGTGTGACTGGCAGTGTGCACAGATCATAACTTACGAACATAAGGTCAAACAAAAGATGGTCCAACAGCTACTGTACTTTTCACTGATGATACCCCAACATGTACATATTATACTTAAACAAAGCCTGTATTCATCTGTGGCCCGTGACTCAGGCTGCATTTGAAGATGTGGCCTTGTTCCACAGTCCGTGCTGTGGCAGGTTTTCAGGTCATCTGAGGCGATGTGCATATTTTGAATGTCATCTCGGCTGTTGTATTATTGTTTTATTCACAGGGCATGGACTAATTATTTCAGCAGCTCTCTTCACTGGGAAGCAGACTGACAGTTGCCGTCATCGGAGTGATCAGTCTGTTTCTTGGACTCGGCTGAGGCTATTTGATGTATATTAACAATAATTGGTGCCACCGCCACAATGATGTTTAGTAAACCTTTGTGCTATTTTCCAGGAGGATGCCCATGAGGAATTTTTGAGTAGCTGCAGAGACGCCTTCAGAGTCAGGACAGATGGGAGGACTGCTGTCCTCTGCAGATCAGAGACACAACGACCTAATCATCATCATCACATACAGCACATACAGTCTTTCTCATTGTCTTGTTGTCTCTTCTGATCAGCAGAAAGTCTAATATCGACCACATACACTCCAGTTCTATTACTGTAACATTTCATCTACTGAATCATATTGCCCGAGTCAAAAACAATGTGGCATTTGTTATCATAAACAAATGTCATATACCTATAGGGTATCATTTGAGTGAGAATTTACATTGTGACATGTGAGAAAGTCATGTCCATGAACAAATTAGGTTTTAATGACCGAGTTATCTTAAAAAAGATAATTAATTAAGAAAAACATGTAAAACAAATGATATAATTTCTTTTCAATGTCATGGAAAAATGCCAGTAGATACAAAAAAATCACCTTTCTTAATGTATTAGTAATAGCAGTCTGAGAATGGATTTGTTCAGAGAGTTTTATTATTTGGTTACAAATATATATGTTCAAGTCCTGTTCTTTAGTCAATCTGACTTTTTTCACTGCTTTTCAGCTGTGGTAAATTATTGCCATGCTTTATCAATGTGAATGACAAGGCGTGGTATGACAGAATTTGTGTATGTGTGTTGTTGTTGTTGATGTTTTGTTTTTTTAATCCGTGGTTCAAGTACAAGTTATTTTGTTGGGTTCCATGTAATCTGGCAACCAGGGCTGATGTAGTGCGGCGGTGGTGTCCCGAGTTCCAGCATCTAGCAGTGACTCCAGCAGGTTTTGAATCTGCCAGATTCTACAAGTGAATGAGAGGCAGATGTGTGGTGACAGCATTACGCTCATTAGGCCGAATCAGTGTCACACTGTGACAACTGGCCAACTTGAGGCTTCTCTCGTCACTCAGTGCTTACTCCATGCAGCCAAGACCAGCTCGGACTCTCTCGGACCTCATTTTTAAATCATTAATTGTTCTGGCCTCTGTCTTTTGCCTAAAACAGAACCTTTGGGTTAGGTTAGGTGTCCACTATGCTGATCAACTTGTTTTCTTCTATCCTTTGAGCACACTGTCTTCAGCCATCAAAGATCTCTAAATCCATAACCAACTTTTTTCCTCCACACCTCCATGTCTTTGATCCCAGTGGTATCCCTGCCTCTATTTACTGGTCTACCCCTGCTCCACAATCCCAGCTGTGTGGTCAGCTACGGCCCCTCAGGGCCTCCGTCCCTGGGCTGAAGTTGTGATATCTATTTCAGTCCACTAGAGACCAGACAGCCGCCACTGTGGCTCCAGAGAATTCCCTGTCCAGCGATTACTGATGGTTGCACTCTGCTCATATGCTTTAGCATCTCCTGTGTCCAAACTGCTTAACATCTGATGGGTCGCTCTAAGCCATTAAGGCCAGTTTGCAATTATAGATGTGTGGCTGCTGGACACAGAAACAGATGTGCTTTGATCTATTTACGGTAGGCTGGACGGGGGGGTCATAACAGCTTACTTCCATGCGTGGGTCAGCTCACGCACCTCTGACATCCCTTGTCTTTCAGTTCACTTGACATGCACTTGTGTTTTTCAATCAGCAAAAAGTATAGTGATGAATGGGCATTAAGAGAGAACAGGGGTAGCAGCTGCTGTGTGTGTGTGTGTGTGTGTGTGTCAGTGTGTGTGTGTGTCAGTGTATGCGTGTGAATGCACTGCGCGCGTGTTTATGCGTTTAATCTGCATGTGTCAACCACGGCCAAGCATGTGTGGAGGTGAGAGCTTGTTGAATGGAAATTCGGACAATCCTGTGGCACTAAATAAATGGGAACCAATTCAAGCCCCATCTGTTTAAGCACCAAAATTCACCGAGGGGCAAAATAGTTAGTGTTGCGGTACATTTTTAACGCCTTGTCTCCTTTTTTCCCCCTCAGCTTGAAGTGCTTTGGGTGGTGAAAAATGGAAAACAAATGTTCTGTTGACAGCTTTCTTATGCCCAGGGTGTGTGAGTATTTATATCATAAAGGTGCCAACACATCCTGGTTTTACAGGCTGACCATCGCTGGGGGGAGAAAAAGAGGGGGACAAAGGGGGGTTATCCTGTAGCTTATTCTGGTAATTACTAGATCAGTGATGAATAGGCCTTGATAAGCCTGTGACAAATTAGCTTACAACTATGTCTGCTGTGGTGTGAAATTCTTATTCATTTTGAAAGAGTTTAGCTTCATAATCAAAGTGGGACATCTACAAGTGGGACCTGCTGATTGTATATTTTCTTGCTGGTGTGACTACAGTACACTCTGGACCTGGACTGCATTAAGACTGAGGGGAAGTTTGAATGTCCCACTACTGCTCGGGGCACAGTAATAACAGGAGTTTTAAGCAGCACACGCCTCAGTAATATTCAGTTCCACAGTCATTTTTCTCCCTTGTCACTTGTCTTATTGTCACCACTTTGCTTGTATTAAAAATTCACGGGTCACTTGTATGGCATTTGGTGCTTGTCTCTAGTGTACTGCATGCCCGTGCTAACTAGTCAATTGTGACCACTTTTCACAGCAGCAGCAACGCCTCGGGCGAACTGTGATTTCATAATGTTTATGGTGTCAGTGGCAAGCCTGACGGGAAAATGGTAATAATTCCACGACCAATATGAATAATGAATGAACTCATATCATTTCATAAATCAGATGGGATATACAACATATGGAGATAAGCAGGCATAGTCTTGGCACTGGGTTTCACTGTTAAATAAAAGCGCTGCACTTTAAGCCACTTTTGCCGCTATAATGTTGTACCCAGTATGCTATAGCCCGCAGCATGCTATGGGAACACTGTCTACTGTACCATCACAGAGGTGCATTCAACAGAGAGCACAGAGGGAGTCCCACATTGACATTGTGCTGTAAGCAGGTCTGTCCTGAGGTGAACCATGTGTACACAGCTTTAGGTCCTCTCTGATGTAGGTGTTCCTTGGTCTGCCAGTGTCATGTTGCGAGGCCACCATCCCACTCTGTTTGTTCCGTGTCAGTGTGCTGTGAGGAGTACTACGGGAAACGTTCATTCACAAGTTTACATCCACTGCCCATGCTAGAAGCAGTGATAGATCTGTTTTCTCTTTTGTGTTGTTTTTGCTCCGTTCACCTTCTGACAGCTCATACTATTATCCGCTGAAGCCTTTGAGAGGGACGGTGACAGAGTTTGAGACTAAAGTGAGCATGTTTATTTATTGTAAAAGGATCACCATAATGACTGAACAACAAAAGCTCGATCCCTCAGCAAAATGACGGGTGCCCGTGAAGTTAATATTCCGAGGTCTGGCTGGACCTGCTCATTAATTCAGTTAAATGAAGTGAGAGAGGGGGAATCAGAGTGAACCGAACGGGAAAAAAGCCCTTAAAACCATTTCCTGTGATTTGGGTAACGTGCAGAAAAGTCAGAGGCTCAGTATTTGTATTTTCCTCTCTTGTTGTCTTCCTTTTCGCTTTATGAGGACACATGTTCACCTCTTTTTTCTCACTTTTTGGCAACTTTTTTTTCTCCCTTTGCAGCATTGTTACCTCTCTCTCTCTGTGTTTCTGTCTTGATTGCTGGGTCAGGAGCTTGTCGGTGGATTGGGTCAGGGGGCGCAGTCTGGTTTTGTCCACTAGCTTTAGGCAGTGAAGGCTAATTCCTCCTGACACTCTCAGCTCCATCAGTCCTGGCCGCATCATTCTAGTAATTCAGAAGTCATCAGGGCCTGGGATTGCGTGAGGGCTTTCATCTGGAAACCCAAACAACCTTAACCTCATTGAATTCCTGTTGAAGAATGCAAAAATTAATGAATGGATTAAGTTGCTACTTTGTCTCATTGGATTACGCCATATTGTTTGGGATTGGTGTGTTTTTCGAGAAACATGACTGAAATGTTCCCAAATAGTGGCCCAGTATTGCAAGGAGAGAAAAGGAAAAGTCAAAAATGTTTTCTCAAGGTAAAGTCCATAAACATACACCCTTAAAAGTGCAGAGGAGATGCTGTAATTTATGTTCAAAGGTCAAAGTTTAATCTGGATTGTGTGGCCTCTTTAGCTGGTGTACTGGTCTTTTTCACCCATACTCATACTTCCTTTACAGGCACTCAACTGAATTGTTGCTTAACCTGTGCAGTGACCCTGCCACATGATATCTGCATCCTTCTATCCCAGATACACCACTACACTATTCCCCTTGTGGGCAAAGGTTTTGCTATGCGTCAACTAGAGCCACAGACTCGCGGAGGGAAATCCATAAACCTTGTGTTAGGGCAGAGAAAAAAAGTCAGCACCAGTGCTTACTCATCTGTTAAAAACGGAGTGATCTGCAAAGTTTGTATGAGAGGGTTTTTGACGGTGCCCTGCTGCTTTGTCAGTGCAGCACATGCTGCAGGCACTGGCATCCCCTATTGCCTTCCAGGTCATTGGCCAGGCTCAGCAGGAGATGGGCTTCTAGCCCCATGACACATCCCTGATTCACAGCTGGAT
The DNA here is from genome assembly GCA_028564955.1 of Terapon puta. Classification (NCBI taxonomy): domain Eukaryota; kingdom Metazoa; phylum Chordata; class Actinopteri; order Centrarchiformes; family Terapontidae; genus Terapon; species Terapon puta. The sequence continues at coordinate 15,996,422 of JAOXYL010000052.1, forward strand.
CTGTAACAAGGTATCATAGCAAATGAGTCGGTAAAACATCACTGGTTTGAAGAGCGTGAAAAATTGTCATGATATCATTTGTAATTCCTGATCTGGATTGCCGTTGGTAGGAGAAAGAGAGAGTGAGAGAGAACGATCTGGTAATGAAGGGGTTTTATTCCTCTTCACCATCATCCACCAGTCTCGGCCCCTTCGCTCCCCACCACCCCACAGCCTGACCCCCAAACCGATGCCTGAGGCGGGAGATCCAAGCTAATGTAAGGAGGCAATAATTAAACATCTCGTGATTCACAGCCAAGTGGCTTATAGGTGTTGCACTCTTAACATGAGAGCTTTATGACATGTTGTCTTGTTCGTGAATGTGGGTTTTGCCCCTCATTACACATGACTCATGAGCTGTAGTGATGTGTCAGATTGGGTCTGTCCTGGTGCGTTGCAATGATAGTGGTGATGGGTTTTTTAAACTAAATTTTTATCAATAAAACAAAACATATTTTTGAGACACACCATTTACTTGAATGCCGTATGAAAAATTGACAATAGCTTTTTATCTTTGATATGTTTTTTTTTTTTTACAAAATGTTTTTTAAATTAAATTGAAAATATGTCCATTGTTGTCCAGATCAATCGTTCTATTGAGAAACTTTATTATTGTTATTCAGATAATCTTTATTTGTGTACAGTATTACACCAATACTTCAAATCAAAAATAAAAAAAATTATGGAAAAAAATAAAAACACTCGAGAAAGAAAAAACAATGTGGTGTCATGAAAATTATATAAACCACACTATGTATTATGCAACAAAATTAGATACAGAAACCCTTGTGATCTTTAACCTGTCTGTATTTAGAGTACAGTTGGCTGTGAGGCTGTGTGCGGGTTTGATGGATGCAAAGAATGGACAAACATCAGCTCCCTCTAAAACCACAATGGAGACCTTGGATCTAAATGTCATGGTTTCATAACGGATACACTGACATTTGTGTGATGGGATTTAGCCATGGGTTAATATAGCCATTGCTGGCACACTGCATTGATGTCCATCTCACCCGGGCTGTGAAGTCTATCTTACCATTTTTTTTGGTGCCCTTACAGAAGTTTCTTTCAAAGGGATGAATTGGATTCTATGCTGGTTAAAGCCAATTATTTTATCAGAAAAAAACTGTTTGATATGTAGGTTTGTTTTATATGATGTTAATGTGCCTCAGGAGCTGTTCAGATCATTCTTTTTTGGTGAGTGTTGGGCTGGGGGTGGGGGCTGTTGGGGAAGGCAGGCGATCAGCATTAAAATCAGAGCCATGTAAATCTAATCAATTATACAGTTTTTCAGATAAAATGTTGGTAAATCAAAACACATTTTCCAAAAGTCACAGTATAATGAGAAATTTAAATTGGAAACAGAAACCATTTGTTTATTATAAATGCCAGGGTGAGGTGGTGACTTGCCATCCATAAATTTCGTTATCCTTTCATATTCCTTTTATCTATGACTACAGCTTTGGCACTCATTCAAGATTTTAATGAACCCAGACTTCTGAGGCATCAAGGCCTAGTGATGCATTGTCCATTTGGATCAGGGAGTACAGAGGGGGGACAAAGGCAAAAAGCTTTTGCCTTTGACATAATATTTTATATTCTATTGCCTTACAGGGGGGGTCATTAGGTGATTGCAACATTTAAGAACATAACAGATTGACAAGAATAAACACATATTCAGCATATATCTGGAATTAACAACCAGGCCGATGATCTGTGTGTGTCTGCGTGTGTGTGTGTGCATGTGGTAAAGGGAGACTTGAATCAAAAAATAATTTTCTGTGCTTTATGAAGCTACAGAGAACCCCCCTGCTCTGGCGCGACCTGGTGTCGGCTGCTTTCTTGGGCTCAGAGGTTCCTAGGGGAGACCAGAATGGAAGTTGAGCATCTTGCTGTGATCCAAAGAAAGTGTGCCAAATGCTATCAAAACTGGATTAGTAGACAACAATTGTGTTGGATGAACGGAAGGGGGAGGGAAAGAAGTAGTTTCCAAGTAACCCATGGATGGAATTTTCCAACTCCACTGCGTTTTTATCCCATGTAGGAATGGATGTACACATAAGCCCCCTTTGTTTAGGGATAAAATCTATATAAAATAATTCAAGTTTTCTTATCTGATCAAGGATGCTTTGGAGAAGCAGCAAGCACTGTGAGATAAATTTCAGCTGTACAGCATAAAAACCAATGACCTATTTATATGTATAGGTCATTTCAGATTTTATGTGCTTAGTCCTGTTTCCGTCATCTGTGCTAAAATAAGTTTTTCATGTTATCAACCTTGGGGTGAGAGGTAAAAAAAATCTATTAAGACTACCACTTATCTGACAAAAAAATGACCTGGTGAGTAAATAATAGCACATTAAATAAGTAGTTCCCAATATCTGTGGCTTGAGACCCTTCCTGTAAAAGTACACACCGTTACATGTTATAGGTTTAGAATAATAATTAATACAAAAAAAGTATCAGACAAAATAAAAATACTGGACAATACAAGAGATTTAACATTTATCCGGTGACACATCTTGACTGCTAGGTTGGGAACCATTAAAACGTTTTGCTTTGTTATAAACTGTCCTACTGAGGAAAGACAGACAAATGGTCATCATGGACACTTCCCCCTATTTCTAACCATAGCCTGCCGCCAAATAAATTTGGCTCTACAACCTTGATAAAGTAAAGAAAGTCCAGCAGCACGTTCACATTTAAATACACCCGGAGCCCAATGGCTGTCCTCTGAATGCTGACATTTGGAGCAAATCCCCTGCTGACTTAATCATGGCAAATATTGCGTGTCATTTGTGCACCACACTTGGACCTGGCTGACGGTAGTGGTAGTAATTCACCACTGCTGTGAGAGAGGACTCCCGGGGTGACGTGCCTTGTGCTCAGATCTCTCTCTCTCTCCCTTTATTCCTCCCCTGTCTCTCTCCGTCACGAGCCTCAGCCCTGTCTCTGTCCCTTCTGTCTCGTAGAGCAGAAGGCTACTGTAGATTGTGACCATCTGTGAGGCAAAAGAACCTAAAATGCAGAAAGGCCACTATACAGCATTGCACTAATTTAGATTCACACTGTTTACCCACTGTAACTTGAATGAATTATTTTTAGTGCATCTTGTTTTTTTTTACATTGTATCAAAACTGTGTGACTAATCTCCCCAAGAGTAACCATCCTCTTACACACACACACACACACACACACACACACACACACACACACACACTACTCTGTTTACCATCCCATGTGCTGGAAGGCCTCCGGGTCCCGCCCCCTTTCCTGCCGCGGCCAATCAGACAGCGCGAGATGAGCGAGGGGAGCTACGACCGTAGCCAATCGCCGCTCGCTCTTTTGGCTCGTCACCGAAGGCAACATGGCGGCGCACATTACCAGAGCAGTGAAGCGACTTGTCCCTCAGTAAGTCCGTTTGTTTGCGTGACTTTTTTTAATAGTCCTCCTCCTGAATTCCCTCAGCCTCTTGAAGCAAACGTCACCCACCCACAGTAGACGTCGCTAGTTTCGACTGACGCGTTCCCTTCGTGTGACTGGCAGCAGCTGTGGGCGTAATGTCACTTGCTCTGTGTGCTTGGTGAGAGGTACAGTGGTTGGCAACAGCATTTCCAACACTGTATTTGTTTGTCATGCCGATGGAAGGATGACCTTTGTTGGAGCAGCCTGTTTGCTTCTTGTTGAATGAGTGTAGACAGGCGGGAGAGCTCGTACTGTCGACCTTTGCTCCACACAGCTCCAGTGGCCGTTTTCATGGTGTTTTCACATGAGTCCCATCCACCTGACTGTTGTGAGAGCTGGCTGGTCATAACTGTTTTTTTTCCATTGTTGATAGTACAAATACTTCTCTTCTTTTGTTTGATGCTGAGGTCTCCTTTTAATTTTTTTTATTACCAAGGACCAAGAAAAAAGTTTGAAGTTATCTTTTGACTCTCAAACATCACTGTACTACGGTGGCCTAGAGAGGTCAATGCGCCCTGAGTCAGTACAGTAGTTACTAAAAGTTTGATAAATATGCTCATTTGCTCGTTTTTGTTTAAGACTTTTATTCTTTCCAAGAGTTAGGCAAGAAGGTTGAGGTTAGTCCAGCTTAGCTACCTTACCTCACCGTGATGACGATACACCAGGCAGTCCCTGCACCTCTTCTTTACTTTCTTTTCTTACTGCTTTTTATTTAGCTTCAGTTGCTAGATTTGTTCGCTTATTTTGCTTTTAGTCTATTTATTGCAGCAATTTTATTAAGGCGATAGACACTGACTTTCCAGTTTATTAAGTACACCCAGCTAAAGCCAACACAGTCTAATTCAACAACGTTCATGAAGCCTGCAATTTGATCAACTTTATGGTCATTTGTAAGTGGTAGTTTTAGATGTTGCTGAGTTATATTGACTCACTTACTTACTTAGTTATCTGCTTGTACTTTCCATGTTTATGTGTCTGTGACATAAAGGGATAACGTGCTAAATTGAATATATTCAACAATGTGTTGTTAAATTAACAGTTGAACCTCAAACCCAAATACCACTGTAGAAATTCAGCATTGTAAAAACTATATAAGCCAATTCCTCAGGTTGACATGCTCTTTACAGATGAATATGCAGCGGCTTGTATCATTATAGTTTGCTGTTTTTCAGAAAGTACTGGCAGCCAAGTGCTGTTGTTCCACCATAGAGCCCTCCTCATTCACTCTGCACACACAGACATTTGCAGCCTGCCACAGTAACTAATGTTTAGGTAATGGCACCAATCAACTTTATTTTTATTTCTGTATAGAGTGATATGAGAACAAATAATTAGATTATGCCGATTGGAATCGTTAACACGTGGCAATCAAAGCCAAGATCAACCTGCTTGAACAAATGAGACAAATGTAGATCAATTACATGGATTAATTCTGTAACCTGAAGAAAAGGTCAGCAGTGTATATCATAGGGTGTAGACCTATAATCATGTGGTTACACTCACAATATAAATGATACAATCTCGACAATCAGAAAATGCCGAACTAATGCTGATGGTAGATTGAAAGGGTTCACAAAGATTATTTCTGTTCATTTATGTAGCAAATGATTAAAATATTCCTGTAATTCATGGTACACAATGGCTTTTATTCAGAGATGTATAGGGACAGCCACTACAAATGGTGAGGCAAAATCTCTTACCTTAGATACATTTATTTTGTCTCATGTATATATCATCAAATACAATCGAGTATTATTGAAATCTGACTCGGGACTAAAAGTCTGCATACAGCCTCAGCTGTTTTTTTTTATTTGATCATTCTTTTTAAAACGTGTTTCTGATAAGTC
>JAOXYL010000052.1:16001872-16012713 GCA_028564955.1 Terapon puta
ATTTATTTATTTATTTTATTTTATTTTTTACAATATAAGCATATCAGATCATATAGAATTTTGGTTGGTGTTTCTTGGAAGCAGTACCTACATGGTTAAATGCAGCCCTCTCAGATGGCTGGAACTTGGAAAGGAATGTGTGTGCTTGTTTTATGGACAGCCTAGAGCCCTCGCCCTGGCATTGGCGGCAGACTGCTCTTTGTCACAAACACCCTCGTGTCAAAGATGCAACAGCATCCTGGAGGAAGCATTGACTGCCGCTATGAAGTCGACAAGTGATGAAAGTAGCCTAGAGGTTGTCAATTAAGAGAGCCAAGGCCTGGACCTTATAAGTTAATGGGCAGTTTCCCCTCTCAGGGCCTGCTAGGGCTTTATAGCACAGCTTATAAAAACCCCGAGTGTAATGCACCCCTATAACGTTTTCAATTAAGAGAAGGGGCATAAAGCAGTGCAGACACTTGGCAGTCATGCTAGAATGTTTATAAAGTGGCATTTGGCATAAATGGGGAGGGGAATTTTCAATTGCCCCAGTTGTTTTAAAGCAGCAGCTACTGTGCAGGATTTTATTTTGATGGCACTTCACGCTGACTGGAAGCATTACTGACTTCCTGGTGTCTTCCCATTACCAGCTCTTTCAGCTTGGTCATATGGATGCACAGTCTGAACTTAAAAAGTGCCGTCTTCTCAGTTGTAAAAGAGATTAGAAACCAAGATGAGACAGAATTTTAATATACACTTGTAATATTATGCACTCCTCATATTAGCACAGAGCGTCATCATAAATGCATTTGTTATTTCACAGTAAATTGTCTTATTTCAGTGCTCTAAAACAAGAGGAATTTGACTATAATGCAATTAAATGAAATGAAAATGAAATGGTGATGATAGATAATTATTTTGTAGACCCAATTAGCACTTGTAGACCACAAACTTCTTGTTTGTAATACTCTTAGACTTCAGCATTAATTCCAAATGCTCAAAGAAAATCCCTTCCATCATCTGGTGTCTTCTGTGGTCCAGCGAGAGTAGAAAAATAAATGAGTGTTGAATAAACACCAGTGTGTTGACACCTCATTTCCTCATTGATTGGTGGTGGAAGCTGAGCTCAAGGTGTGTGTGTGTGTTCTTGTGCTTGTTCTCTTGTGTGCGCATGCAAGTGTGTGTGTGTGTGGCCATAATCCAATCAAGCAAGAAAACAACCACAGGGACTGTGTAACCAAATTCTTACGGTAGGGAGGGTGGGCAGGTTAGCCAAGTAACCCCAAACCTTAGGTTCTATGCCTGCCTTGAACCATTTAAAGGTTTATCTAATCTTTTACTAGACACATTCTTGGCCCTTGCCTCGTAGTATCAAAGTTGGCCTGAATTTCTTTTTATGTTTTGAGTCACTCCCAGAAGCACGTCTTCCTTATTTTGGTGTATGTCAAGTATGAGACAAGTCAAGTAAAGCTGCAGACTGTTTGTTTCGTCAAGCCGAATTAAACAACACTAGCAAAATACATGATGGAGTCCAAGTAAACCAAATCTGCACCCACACTTCACTGCCTGTGGATGTGTTCATCAGCGCCCGCACAGGCACTTTTTTTTTTACAATTTTGTGTTTCTTTTAGAGCCAATGAATCAGTGAATCGCTCTATTACCTGTTGTTGACCCAGCTAGTCTTGGCTTTGAAATGTGTTACAGAGCATTAAGTAACACATGTTGCTTTGTGAAAACAAAGCTCTGGCGGTCGGCGTGGCAAGCAGCTGAGTAAACGTGGATGAGGGAGCAGTGTGGGATGGCAGAGAAGAGAGGCCTACACTTGTCCCAGCGTCAACCAAGGTGGATCCATGCGGCCAACAGATGGATATGTTACCCTGTATCCCTTTAGAAGGAAAAAAAAACAACCAAAGCAAGTGTCCCCGCTCCAGCGCTGAAGCCTTTGATCAACAGCACATCTCTGGCTTCAGAGTGGGACTTCTTCGGACCCCGGAGCCCACATGGAATCGCATCTGTATAAACACGGCCAGGGAGGAATGTGTGAACAATGCAACAAAAGAATTTTGTTCTAGAAACGTGGGGTGGACTTGGCTAACGAGTGGTTTATGTGGTTTAGAGTTTGACCGTGGTGGTCGGATTGAATGAGAAGCTGGGGAAATAGTCTCTGTTTTTAATGATAACACGAGGGGGAAACTTTTGTTTTTGCTTTTTACAGATGTAAGCCAATACAAGTGCTGTGATGAAATGATACTTTTTAAGACTAAGAAAGGGGTGTCAAAGATTTCTGACAGAGAAACGTGTAGATAACTATAGGGATCACTCTTGTTGTGGTCATGTGTTTCTGCTGTGTAGTTGTTCTTCTTCATCTCTCTTCATGTCATGATCAGAACATCTTGGTGGGGGAACAGCCGTCAGATTATTTTAGATGTTACAGACAGACCTCCTTAGCGAGACCACCCAATTTAACCCTTGATTCTCATGAGAAGTTATAGCTTGTGCCGATCTATTTATTGAACTGTATTAAAGCATTTACTGTAGGTATGACTAACAATTTCTAATAAAGAGTGTGCTGGGCTGGCACAGTTTAGCTCATGTAGCATTAATTGGGTAGCAGTCACAGTTGTGTGTGGGCAGGATATTGCTTCCAGATTTGGAGTCAGCTCCACTGTCAAAAGGCCAAAGGGGTTCTTCTGGCTATTAAATAGATACAGATTTGGGTTCACTTTACGCCCCAGAAAACCTGTGTCAGTACATTTCTATTACTGACATTAGTTCATTTTTATCAGTCATTAGGAGAGGCGATGTCTTTTCTTTTGCCACGATGATGTTTTGGTCTTCTCACGGCACCGAGGTTGGCTCATTGCCATGGTGATGGTCGGCTAGTTCCAGGGTGATGAGGTGTAATTTACCCAGCATTTCCTGTCTGATACACAGCACCCTAATGAGTAAGAGGCCTGCTTTTATAGCAGAGTGTTTGTTAACCAGGCACAGCAGGGGCGTTGTATGCGCGTACATTTATGTGTGTGTGCGTGAGTGAGTGAGAGTGTGGTTCTCTGTGCCATTCTGCTTTAACATGTTTGTTTAAGCGTATGTACACCTATAGGTGGGACTATCTGTAATAGTACATGGGTCTATGCTCTGGTCACACAGCTGCAGTTCTCTGACTAACCCCTCGGTGTCAGTATTGACAGTGTGCTTAGTGATGAGGCCTTTGAGAGCAGCTTGAGATGTTTGTTTGTTTGTTTTTGTAACAAGTGAAGTTTCATCTCATGAATTTCCCTAATTAAATAGTCTCACACCTTTACCAAGTGACTATCTAGGAAACTTCTTTCGGAATATCAACATCTGTGTATATAATAAAGTCGTGCTGCCTAAAGCTGTTATTCCTGTTGGAAGAGACACCAGGAGAAAAGTAGAATTAGTATGAGCTGTTTTAGTTGTAGAAAATGTAGTAACATTTTATAAAACAAAGAATATATTTGTGTAGTTGTTATAGTAAACGGAAATAACCTGATAAAATTAAAGTGCTTCAGAAAGGCTATAAACTCTTTACTTATATCTGTCCCTGTCCCTAACCCTAACCATAAATTGATTGGCTGTTGTGAAGGGTATCTGCCACTTTTGATATTCTGAATACTTTAAAGTGTTAGATAGAGATAGAGATTGATAGAGAGATAGTTAGTTAGTTAGTTAGTTAGTTAGTTAGTTAGTTCACAGTTACAGCACATGCAAGTCCCAGTAAAAATGCAAAAACTATAATAAAAAGGAATATGAAGATACTATATAAAATATAGAATAAAAAGAAATGAATCGTAAATGAATAAAACATCTGGCAGTTCTGATTCTATGGTACAGTTGTGCAAAATGACAGTATGTGACATACAGTGTGCAACATGCAGTTTGAGTCCAACATATAGATGTGTGTGCGTGTGATAAAGTGCGTTTGTCTAAGGTGCGCGGTGTGAGTGTGTAGTGAGTCCGGAGAGCCGTGTTTGTTTTATCGCTCTCCCCGAGAGGTGTTGAAGAGCCGTTCATTGAGCAAATACGTGTTCATCAGCTGCAGTCCTCATTTACTTGACTTTACCTCTACAAATACACTTTGTTCAGTATCCGATATGATCATATGAGCACCACCGTCACAAACAGGGTTGTGACCTGATGTGCCTTATTACACTGCTGGTGCATGAAGTTAATTTAGCTGCCTGATGTCCATACAATATTTATGACACCCAAGCCGCCGGCCTCTTGCAACACAAATAATGAGTCTAGATTTCCTGTGGTGAGAGGGGTGTAAAGAAACCTGACGGCTTTGTAAGTGTGTGAATCGTGAGAGAGACCGAGAGCAACATTATTGCCTCGTAGATAGTCTGTCAGTCCCCCAAATTGTGTTGACTTTACTTTTCTGTGAGTCATGTGGTGGGGAAATCGCCGTAATCTCCCAACTCTTTTACAGCGTAATTGACAGAGGCTTTACTTTGACATATCTCCTCTGACTCTGCAGTTTTTCAAAACGTCGGCGCAGTACATGAGCTTCTCTCCCGGTCCATACGAAGCAGCCATATAACCATTTAGCGCACACGACTCGCAGCTGAAAACACGACTGCTGCGATGTGGCTCTCCCTTTGAATTCATAAGAAACGAGACAAAACCAATTTCTGATCTACCCGGACATGCGGAGAAGAGTTCGGCCGGTGTCTCTTTTTTTTTGGTATATTGCTGCATTTGGAGCTGGCTTCTAACTTCTCGTCACATCACTGGCAGGAGTTGCAGACAGCCAGCCTCCCGTTAGCGCTGTACTTCATTAGAACCAGGTTTTAGTGGTACCACACACATTCAAACAGCGGGGCCATCTCCCTAGCATCAAAGGAGATTTTATACAAAGGGTTGTCTCTGTGTCTGTCTTCCCATCAGTGTCTGCTAATGATGCATGCCGCACACGTTTTTAACATTGACACCCTCCTCTCCCTATCACTCATCCGCACTCTCAATCTCTGCCTCCATTCCTCTCTCTCTCTCTTCCACTCTCTCTCTCTCTCTCTCTCTCTCTCTCAGCCTTTGGTGGTGTTTGTTTGGCTGCTGGGTTTTGTTTGTTTATTGTTTCCAGATGGCAGACGCAGACTTCATTTGTGTGGCTTTCAAGTTCCCAGAGAGCTTTTTACTGCCTTGGCTCAAGCGCTTATCCTGTTTCCTCTAGCCGGGCTTTATGATGGGCCCTTTTATACGTAGCAACTGGAAACAACTGTCACTACCAGTCTGCGTTGAGGGTGGGGAGGGGGGGAAGCAGGAGAAAGCCCAGAAAAAGAGTCCCTCTCTTTCTCTCTGTCTCTTTCCGTGCACTCTCCGTCTGAGCATCTTCATTAGCGACAGAGCAGTCGAGCCGCACATGAGGGCGACGCTTCTTTTTTTTTCCCCAGAGGGCAAACTTTACTGGCTTCATAGGGTAAGAGGGAGCACGGTTGATCGTGTTCACTGCTACTCTAAACTTGAACGGCGTCTGTGGCACTCCCACAGAGAAATAGAATACAATGTGCAAAACGAAGGCTTGACATGACAGTTAGGCAGCATGCTCACAGTAGTGATGAGGCTGGTAGGGTGTTTTTTTTTTTTTTTTTTTTTCAGGACTTTGCTGAGTCTAGTCTGGGCATCATTAAGCGCTGTGACATCACTTATTTACAGGAACCCAGGAGGGCGAGTTGCCCAGTAAATGTGGGGGAGGACCATTGCCTGTCTTTACTCATCGGATGCGGTTTTAAGACGGCGCAGTAATCAAAGCTCCCAGCTATATAAAACTCGCCCCTTCTCCTTAAGGAGGCCTTTTCTCCTGGCTGCTGCTGAATGAGTGATTACCCTGGCATTCCAACCTGCCTAATCCCATTTTTAGCAGTGATTTAACACAGAGTAGCAGTGGCCAAGGCACTGCATTCACTGAACTACAGCCCCCCCTCCACCCCCGCTTAAAAAAAAAGTCACTGCAAGGAAATGTCGGCCGGTTTGGCATCATGTTTCTGTAACACGTTCGCAGATAAGTTGACTGAGCAGATCCTTTCTCTTGCGTAAAAAGCCATCACGTGGAGGAGAACTGTCCTGTCCGTTCTGAAAGTTGTGTCTCAGATGACGTCCGCTTTTAATCGCAGGATGATAATGTACTCGTTGAGGTTACACCGGGGTCCGTCGTGTGCGTAAAGATAGATGTAGCGGCGCTATATATGTCGAGCACGGCGGCGCAGTCATCACACTAACCCGCTCGTGACCCTGCACAAGGGGATCCGAGCTGAAGTGTGAGGGGATCTGACTTTAATGTTCACGTAATCAGTGGTGTTTGTGTTTTACCACCACTGAGCGCCTGGCTGGCCGGCTAATCTCATCAGGGTTTGGGCTCTGGTGCCGGGGTGAGGGAGAGGACAGCCTAGCATGACCCATATCTCTGTGCCAGGACGGCTACAACACACCGGCTCGACTGTGCAGTTTCATCAGAGTTTACTACGAGGCCCTTTGCCAGGGTGTTTACTACTGAACTGTCTGGCACAACAAGATAATGCCTGCGCTAATGCCCTCAAAGGACACAGCCACTCTCACTAAGGAGGGTCTGCTCTTTTTCATCACACCAAACTCTGTGCAGCTACATGGTAACATCATGGAGTAATAAAGGGGCGGAGACTTGGTTTGAACTTTAATGGGTTAAAAGTGGAATTAGTCAGCACTACTAATGCATGTATGGAGGGGCAGGGGGAAAATGGTACTGCCAGAGGAAAATGGAGAAGATGAGAGAGAAGCCAAAAGACTTCTTGGTGCGCATGGACACATTTCATACCATATTTTGAGTTTCTGAAATTTAATTCAGAAAATAGTGTGCTTGCTTACTTCCACAGCCATTTAGAAAGCTTTGCTCCAAGCTGCATCTCTTTTCTTTGGCCTGCGGCTCTGTAAAACATTTGTCTCTGCTCTTTGTGCAGCCTGTTGCACGACAGCTTTTTTCACCATTTGACTTGTGATTCATAATTTTTCTTCCATGTGAAGGCTCGATGGCATATACTTACTTGTGCCTGTTGAGAAAAACAACTTTATGTACAGCAACATCAATTGCAAACCCTTTTAAATAATCCAGCCCAGTGCAACACCATGTTTCCTCCCACTCTGAAAGTTGTTGAGCGGTCTCCTGGTAATCTCAGAAAAGTGGCCACTAATCCCCATCAACAATAGGGCACCACGACCAAGACCGGATTCAGGCTGACATGAGCCCTGCTTGGGGAAAAAAGTATTTTCACTGTTTACCTCAATCATTGCCATGTGAGTCATACAATCCTGTCTCTGAGTATTATAAACCAACACATAGAGCTTTGACATCTGATAAGCTTTCAACTGTTGGATCTGTTGCTCAAATTGGACTTCCTGGATCACATTTAATGCCCTATAGGTCCCCGCACCACACAGGGACGCCTGTTTGATTTCTACACTGTCGATCAAAGAATAGTGGATAAAGTAGAGACTGTTTGGTGGCTTTGTCAGACACTTGTGCCTTACAGTAACCTTGACAACCATGACAACAAATCTGAGAAGTCAGCTGTTAGCTTGGCTCGACAGTGTGTCAGAGGCACAGCGAATGAACAAATCAACAACATTTCTACAGTGTCGTGAAGAAATGCGCCTGTCGGGTGGTGCTGAAATTAATTCAGACAAATAGTATTGTGATTTATTTGATTGGCTTTGTTTAAAGAAATTCAAATTTGACATCCTAGTTATTGATATTGTTACATGAGATTAAGCACATTTTCTGTTAGCAGGTTGTGTGAAAGGCTTGTTTGGGGGTTCCCACTGCAAAATACTCTCTCTTACTCACGTTATGTTATTCAAGCCTACACCATTGCATTCACTCTGCTGCACCCATGGGAGGTCAGAAACCCGCTCAGCCCTCTCCCTCAACTCACCATCCAACCTTTACTCACACACAGGAAACAAATCAGCAGCTGGCTGTTTGATGGTCTAATTTGAACCAGTGGATATTTTTGAGCCATTTCAATCCCCTGACACGTGTATGTGTGTGTGTGGACACAGGGGTGTAATAAAGGAAGTTCCTTTTATGCTAGGGATGGATAGTTTTCCTATTTTGCTGTGAAGATGGATTCGAAATATTTGGTTTTCCATTTCATAACAAGGGTAGTCATTGATATGGATGCCAGGAATGTCTGCACCACCCTTTTTTTTGTGCACACCTCTCGATCACATTCACATTTACTTATGTTTCATCTGCCTCGCAAGGACTCCAAGTAAAGCACACAGTCGGTATCTAGTCATACCAAAAGTCAGATCTACCACTGTCATGAAGCCCTAGCAGAAAAACTGACTCCTTGCAGTTCACCTTACGTTAAGCCATGCATGCTCAGATTGAATGCAGAATCCAAAGTGTCAGTCACTGTTTTTTTGGAGTGCTGGGTAATATTCATGTTACAGTCTGCGCTGATTAAACCATCAGACCAAGTTTTCCACGGGCTTGATTGGCCTTTTTAATTTGAAATAATAATTAATTCAGATACTCAGACATCCATCTGGGAGCACATGTTCAGATCAAACAAACCATTAAAAAGAGTTATAAATCTCGCCGAGGCCTAATTATCACCTAATAGCTGATGTGGCAACAAACAAGCACTTATTATCTCTTTTGCTTCTATTAGCCCAACCCATGCACGGAGACACCTCTTTGTATGGCAATAAAGGGTTCGTGTTTATGAAAATTGACCCTGGGTGCTAAATGCTCGTAGACTTCACTTGGATTTTAATATAGCTCTAACTTCAGAAAGGTGCTTAAGCATTTTGCTGTATTTTATTTCCAATATTGTGTGTGTGTGTACCCATGTGTGCACGGGCATTATGGCTGCATGACAAAACATAGGAGGAATGATCAGACAAAGAGCTTATGTTTATGAAAATGCATTAATTGTTTTTCACAGTAAGGAAGGTTGTCCTCTACTGTAAATTCCATTAGCTCTTCATCAAACACATGGCAGGTTTTTAGGCTGAAGATGTGTCACCTCACGACTGGTCCATTTGTTCAGCCAACAGCCCGCTATCTAAGCTTATTAAATCAATAGATTAGAAACACGCCTCGCTGCGATGTTAAAGACTAGAATACAGACATGCACACATAGACACACAAACACAAGCAGCATGGTAAGTTGGCTTATCTTTGATGTGTCCCGATTGACAAAGAGACTCCCTCCTATCAAAGGATTACAAATAAACTTCAATGAAAAGACTGATGCACAAAAGGTGGCCTATGTTCTCTCTGTTTGTTTGTTTGAAATAAAGTCTGTTATGAATTAGTAGTTTGTGTTTCTGCTTTTGATCTAAATGTATCACATGATGCCTCGTCCTTTCATAGCGGAATTTGTTTCAAGATGTCCTCCCGGCTTAGGCGTGCATTTTAAGAGAAGTGTTTTGCCATTGGGCCGCATTCACCATGAAAAGTGGTCCGTGCACCGAATCAGATGGCAGTATAGGCCAGACCACAAGCAAATTGCCATGCCTTTTAGTCCCATCTTCGATGATGCGGTACTTCCTCGGGCTTTTGTCTCCAGTTTGGGGCACAGCTGTCAGGCTAGGTGCTATCCACGCTCCCCTCCCAAAAACCTCAGGCCACGCGCCGCTGCACCCCAAACGCTAAATAGGAGCATTAGACACACCATGTTAAGGGCTGCTGGTGTTTGAGCTGTGGCTGTGGGTGCGTGTCTTGTCCCATGGCCAGAGAGACGTGCGCATTATCACAAACACACACTCACAGCTGCACACCACACCGTAAAAAAAAAAAGTTATGCTGCTCAGTACCCTCCTATAAGACAATAGATTTATTCTTTTGTGTTAAATGTCCCATTGTCCGATCGCTGACTGTTGCCCGTTGACCCCTCTGTCTGTTTTTAGCCCCCCTCCCTCCTCCTCGCTACAGATCTGAACTGTGAAAATACCCACAAGGCCTATCTACCCAAGTGTAGTGTTGCAGATTTTGATTATGCGCCACCGGCATCACACCCCAGCGTGGTATATCCAAACATGAAAATTAATTCGCAGCTAAATGCTGCTATATGCAGTCCGAGAGGGAGAGGAGAGGAGAGGAGAAATCAAACTGCTCACAGGTTTACACTAGTGAGCAGCTCCAGCATTAAGAAAGAGAGCCTAAAGGCAGGCAGAGGAGGCAGTGTTCATTAATGTGCAAAGCAAATGGAACAGTTACTCCCCCCCCCCCCCCCCCCCCCCCTCCTCCTGCCCTGCCCCTCCAAACAACACACGCACGTGCACACATAGATGCAGTGGTCATTTCAATGGAGGGAACAGCCCTTTGATTACAGAGAATTTCGATGGAGATAAAAAATTGACCTGAATGAAATACATGTAAAATATTCCCCGAGCTGCTTAAAAACCAAGTTAATGAAAAAGAAGAATAAAATCAGCATAATGAGCTGTAATTGTAAACAGAGCCAAACACTCACAGGAGAGCTACATTGATCAGTTTGAAATGAGAAAGTTTGGGCCAAGCTGCCAAACTTGTTAACTTAAAGCTTGAGGGCGTCGTCCACCAGTTTTCCTCTGCTCTGTTAAAGAAAGAGAAAAGAAGTCTTTTAAATCATGCGATATGATGCAAAAATCAGTTTTATATGTTTTCTGAGGCTGTAGGTATTGGTGACTTTTTAGCAGCAGCTGTAGTGTCCTTTTAGACTGTCTGATATGAACTTTAGCATGAAAGAACTTGGGCATGACTTTGTCTCAGAGCAATGCAAATGGAATTGCCCCCTGATGGTTTGGAATGCACCCAGCTGGCCTTTAAAAGGTGATAATTGGAAAATACAGGATGAAGCCACAGTCAAAGTGGGGAC
>JAOXYL010000052.1:16016747-16035041 GCA_028564955.1 Terapon puta
TATTTGTAACATTATCAAACAGTTCTGCTCCTGTGGGATACTGGAGCACCATGAAACGGGAGGCAGCGTTTGTGGGGCTGTTTCACTTTTTCATGGGGCTCGCTGACTCATCAGTGGCTCTGTTGCGGTGAAAGTCTGTACAAGAATTCTCTCCATGTGGTGCAACAACACCCGCACCGCACAGAGCTCTGACAATCTGACAATCCCAGCTTTCTATTTGCATCACAGCTTTTGCTACAGGAAATGTGTTGCTGATTTAATGATGTGGTGGTGTGTAGGGCGGTTGTTGTGGAGACGATTTGCTGCGTTTAACTTAAAAATAAAAACATAATCAAGGGCGATGTGAGACTTGAACTTAATTAAATTTGACTTAAGCACTATTGTCAGGCCTTTCTGTGGCATAGACTAAGTGCAATCATACTACATTGTATATATGCGTAACAGAGGTATAAAAAGGGGAAAAGTAGTTGAACTGAATAGAATTTATGTCAGCGAGAGACAATCTTAATGTAGTAGCTAAGGGTTAATGCAGAATGTGTAGGCATACCTCAATCATGTAAGGTCCCATGGATTGACTAGAAGGGCTTTCAGCTTAGAATCCTTTTTATGTGGGGTGTGGGGAGGGGCAGTGGGCTGCTATGGGGGGTTGTGGCCTATATAATACTTCCATGGTTTTGGCAGTCAGATTTTCAAGAAACTTCCTGGTGTGCCAGGATCAATCGGGCCTAAGCCAGTCTTAATTAAAGGCTTGGGGCTGGGTAGAAGTCGAGGGCAAAAGGCATCCCTGTTGGTTAAAAGAATGAAGCGTCTGCCATTACAACACTATAGGGAGCGTCAGCTTTATTACTTCAAATTCCTCTTTAGAATGTCTTGCCATTCAAAGGCGGCACACGCAAATTATGGTTTAAGTGTATATCGCTGTTTTCCTGAATAGAACCTAGAGGGGAAAAAAGCAGCAGCTGGATGGTCATTTTAAAAAGTAGCCTCATATTTTGATCGTGTCGGTTATTTACAAAACGGAACAACACCTGCAAAGAAAAGTGACATCTTCAAGGTGTAGACATTGCTCAACAGTTTTTTGTTACATTATCAGCTCATTTAAATATCATTATGACATCTTGTGACTCACTAGAATTGGTTTCAAGATTTTTTTGTCATTACACAACAATGTACATCAGCAATTGTTGGTAATGAAATTATTCAATCCCGGGCTCCCCAGTATTGACAGTTAAAGCAGATTTTTATGCACTAATGAACTTTTCTCTCTCACACACAAATCCTTAAGAGGCAGTGTTGATACTGAGTACTCAAGTATACTGTACTTTAAAAAAATACAAATGAAGGTTGTAGTACATCATCTCGAGTTCCCTCTTTAGTTCTCGTCACTTCCTCTCAATGCAAATAGGACAATAGTATAAGACTGTTAGAAAATGAATCTTGAAATAACAGTTTAGAGTAAATGAATGAGTTTTCAGTGAGTGTCTTGGCCACTCAAGCATTTGTTTCCCATGTTTAAAACAGATAGTTGTGCAGCAGATGCAGTTGTCATTTTCAACCACTTGGGGGCACAGGCAACTTACAGGGAGGAGACGAGGAGCTTTGGGCTGGAGTGTGAATGTTTGTCTGTGTGTGGTGGGCTTCATTAATTAAATGGAATATGATCCAAAAAAACTCAGTGCTCACTCATGACGCATCATGTCCCATAAGAGAGGAAATAAGACAAATGCCACAGATGTCCCTTCTCCTCGGTCCCGCTTTTCTCTGTTTTCCGTTTCCCTCCAAATCCAAAACGTCAGACAGACAGCGCCTTAGTATGTTTTGGTCTCTTGAGTGGATCTTTCCAGTACACCCATCTGTCAGACTTTTTTTTTCGAGGTCCGAGGAGGGGTACGGGGCGTGTTTGTGTCTAGGCCCGGGTGGGTGGGTGGATGGGTGGGGGCAAGAGATCAGACGCGGTGCATATCACATCGTAGGCCAAATATCCTAATAGTCTGATGTACCATCTGATCTACTGTCCCAGTCATATCCATATCCAGGGCTCATCCAGGCACAGCCACAGCCCAGATTGTCGCATCTAGTGCAAATTAAAAGAATTTTTTTTTTTTAGCTTGGCCATGCAGCCATGCCTGTCTGCTCCTTGCCTTCTCTCCGTTTCTCTACTTCACACTCAACAAATGCATCTGCTTAATCCTTTATCAAACCCCTTCCCTCTCATCTGCCTTCTCTTCCCATTAATTTTCCTTCCTCCCACCGGAGGACCCTTGACACCTGTAGAGTCAACCAGGCATCGTCTCATCTTCTTCAACTCTGAGCCCTAGTTGAGTTTATTTATACGCAAGTGAAGGCGTCCTCAGAATCGGCAAACCTTTTTTATTGTGTCCTGTTTAGATGATCTCCCGCGACAGTCAGCTGTGAGTGTGTATCGGCAGTTGTTTTACCTTCTTTTTTTTTTTTTTCTCAAGATAATTAACTTTACCACCAGCAGCGGCATTATCTGTCATGTAAATGTGAGGCCGTAACATTCATGAGCAGTGAGAAGTGTTCTCACCTGCAGAACTAATACTGTTAATGCATTCATATCATGGACGGTTATGTAACTGTGCTAGCTGAGACGGAAAGTGCAGCCACCTTGCCGGTCTTAATGCATTCAGGCTCCACAGTGTCAGATGGCCCCACTGATCCAGGGGGCTCAAGATGGCAATGCTGTTTTACAGTCCGGATACGTGTGTCAGGCCAGAATATGTGTGTGTGTGTGTGTGTGTGTGTTAGCGCTGCAATGTTTGTTAGATTAGGCAGGGATGTGTATATCCATATGGTTCGGTGGCTACACGTTTGAATTGTTCGGGCCTTGTGCCAAATGGCCATAGGTGTGTGAGTGTGCTTATGTGTCACCGCCTTGTGTTACTGTTGAAAACTTCTCCCTCTTGTGTGTATATATGTGTGTGTTTTTTTTTATTTTATTTTATTTTTTATATGTGGAGCTTATATCAAAGAAGCCGTATTTGGGTCATGTGACGTGCGTATGAAGATGTGACTATATGGTCAGAGTCTGTATCAAGTAGCCACACTAGATGACGGAGTGTTAAGGAAAGACGGTGTCAGCGCTCTGTGGGCCCTTTGCCTTGCTATTGGTTGAAAGACTACTTAAAAGTAAATGGCAATCAATCCTCCCTTTCCCCCCTTTCTCTCGTCTTTCTGCCATCACAGACAAGACCCAGTGACATGAGTTGCGGATAAAGCTCCCCACCTCTCCTCCGCCTCTTTCCTCCCATGCACTGTAATCCTGACACCGAAAACCGCCCCTCAGAGAACAAGTGTCGAGCCTCAGAATTGAGTGTGCAGTCGCGCCCCCCCCCCCCCCCTCCCCTCTTTCCCCCTCTGGTTAGCGTGTTACAGAGCGCTAATGTTGATGAAGGTGACAATTAACCATACAATGATCACTGAGATGACGTTTCTGCCGCTGCCTCACAGCCTTGCTAAAGAGATAAGTGACTGATCTCGACGCGACTGGGACGGGGCAGATGACGGATAAGCACATAAAGGGGACGGTTTCTTTTGGGGAACGTAGTGTAAGCTTGCCTACCAGATGTTCGGCAAGCTTTATGCCGCATATTTGACTTGCTAATATCAACAGCCTATTTATAGCTCTCATCGAAGCTTTGAAGCCCTATTAGAGGCCTCATCATTGTATAATAAGGGTGATGATAGCACATTATATATGTACATAAGATGAATCTCTATGTTAAATGTTGCTCTTTGAAAACAAGATTGTCAACAGTTAACCAGGGAAAGGGCTGAATTTCCATTTGAGGCAAGTCAGTGGGGAAATGCCGGGAGTTGTGCTGGAAGAATAGGCGCTTGCTTTATTTGTGCCACGCGCTGGTAAGCACACAAGCGCGCGCATTCACTGCTGCCGCTGCTGCGTCTGCTGCCGACTTCTTTGCCAAGCTCCCGCGGCTGACTCTGAAAAACAGGGGAAATGTTTTGGAGACATAACCTGAGATATTGACCACCTCTCAGCCCCCTCTGTCAGGTTGTGAAACAGCCCCAAAGATATTTGCATGAAATAAATGAGAATCTCTCTCACGTCCAGCCCTGCCACGGCCAAAGGTTTACTGTCGCAGATGCATGCTCCATCTGGCCCTGCTCTCCTCATCTCCGGCCTTTTTAACTGCTCAGACACACCATCGTGGTTTGGGCTTGATTACAGATGATATTCGTGCAGGGCTAAAATGAGCATCTTTTTCATTTAAGCCTCTTGTTTTAAGTGTGGCAGGGCGTGTATTCAAATGAGCTGGAAGTATCTAGCAGGATAAGTGCCGTCAAAGTGTCTCGAAAGTCGTACCTCTTTGTTTGTCCTGCTTTGGATTTTTTTTTCGGGGGGGATACAGGGTTGAAGAGGGTCAAGTGGTCCTCTATCCTGAGCAAACACGGACATGGTGACAGCCGTTGGGACAACAAACCTCCACGAGAACCAGGCTGTCCTGCCAACATTCTCCCCGCCTCTCCACTACCAACACAACCCCCCCCACCAGCACTCCCTCACCCCTCAGCCCAAGGCTGTGATCCTGCATAGCCAGCATAATGAAGCCATATAAGCCTGTTATTTGCTGCTTTATGGCTTGTTTTATGAAGGTGAGCTGACAAGCAGCTCCCAGAATGGTTCCTGTCACTTTAACAGACAGCATTACCAAGAGAAAAGGAGCGTTGGGGAGGGAGGGCAGGGCAGGCTGGAGAATGGGCCGGGGCCTTTATGTTAGCCCTGCCAGAGCTTTGATGGGTAGAGGTCTGGCTGCAGGCTATCACTGGTACATTTTACGTCTTCCACCTTTTGTCGGGGGAACATTATTGACGTTTGACCTATGTTCTTATTCCCACCTCCTCTTCACTAATCAATTACCACATCGATCCATTAATCAGACAGGGTGATGGCCAGTGAAAGGGCCCGTGGGTATGTGTGAAGAATTGTGAGAGAGGCCCCAGGCTATCGTGGAGGAGGGCCTTCACCTGTGGAGTGTACTGTTCAGCATTTGACTTACAGCAAGTGGTCCGAGCCCTTACTTTAGAGGCACATGTAGGAGGAATTCACAAGAAAAGACGTTTTTTATGCAAAGCATGAAATTCATATGTGTGTCTGTGTGATATATGAATTATTAATGTAAGAAAAATTAGGCTGTTTTTGAAAATTGCCATATTTGCACACAGATTTTTTCTCTGGGTGTATGGAACATCATTGATGGATTTTATATTAAGTTCACCCATCAATTCAAGCTATGACACACACACACACACACAGACATATCAATAGTTGTGTGTGTTCTTCGCCCTCTATATTGAATACATTTATTTCTTACAACAAGGAAAAAATAAAACAAAAAAACAGTTGTTCCCAGCTTGGAAGCCAACGGGGTGAAAATCGGCAGGAAGTGTTCTTATTAACGAAGCGTTATTTAGTATGACTTCTGAAACGCTGTCTCAAATTTCAGCAGCCATTACACTGTGTGTCCCTAAAAACAAGGATGCTTTTTGAATGAGAGCAAACATGTTTTTGTCCGTCTGACTGTTTCCATGGAGGTTAGGCAGTAGCATAATTGTGTTTAGGGCACAAACAGAAACAGATCAGACACACAGACAGCCAACAGATCAAAACGGAAGCTGCGGGAGCGGAACCCACCACGCTTTGATTAGGTTTGGTTTGGTTTCGGTTTGGTGTGTGCAGACTAAAGCCATCACCCCAGTCCGTCCCTGCCCTTGCCAAGTTGTTTGCCAAAACAGGGAAAGATTTGGGAAAGAAAGTTAGAGAAAGAAAAGCTGTGGGCTGTTATAGCCTACCCCCCTCAGGCTGACCGGGGTCCAGCCGACAGTCACCCAGCTCTTGTGGGTTTAGTGAATTGAGAAGACACTTCTTGTGTGGATTTTTCAATTCTTCAACATGTCATTTGGCCGGGAGTGCTATTGTCCCCTGCTCCTTTTCTCCCTGCTCCTTCTGCCGAGACGAGTCGTGTCATCCCCTCGTGATCAGCACTTTTGTTGCCTTTGTTTTTGGCCCTACCTCAGAAGTCCATCTTGTCTTTTATGTCCCTGCCTTTCATGCATAAGGGAACAGTTGTGGCCTGTTGTGGGGCTGTTCCACTGCATTTCCACCAGTGGGGTTTCCTTTCATTCTCTTCAAAGTACTACAATGGGGCTCTGAAGGCCTGAATGGCCAATGCAGAGTGCACAATCCTACAGAGCCCGCTCATTTTGTTTTGCCAGAGTCAATAAAAATGCTAAGTTAAAAGCTAACCCCCTTATGCCCTCCTCGAATGGAGCGACTTGTTTGACCTTTTTAAGCTCCCTCTTAATTAACTTTTAATGATAAATTCATTGATTTTTTCTTCTTACTGCCATTGAAAGTACGCTGCACACATTTAATGTTGCATTTTATTTGTTTATTTCAAATGAATTCAGTCTACACTGTACATGCGCAAGACTGACTTGAATAGTTTTATGGAGCTGCATATGGCAGTGAATGGATCTGATAGCTGGACAGACAACTGCCACCACAGCTGTCGTCAAAACCAGGTTGTGACTCTTGCAACTGATAGCTGGGATGTCCTTTTTACTTTCTGACTTTCTCCTGTCCTGAGGCCTAGATGAAGACATCTCCGTTCTTCTAAGGAGGAGTGGGATTTAACTAGTTTTATGTTCAGGGATGAGAAAAGAAAAGAAAAAAGTCTGCTGTCGTCTCCGGGCATTACGGCAGAGGCCTTGCATAAAAGCATTGTGTGCCGATTTGTGAGCTGGGAGAAAGCCGGGGACTTTGAGAAGGATTACAGGTAGGCAGACATTGGCTGCTGGAGATAACCGCCATGACTTCATCCTCATTGTGTAGATTAAGGCATAAAACCCAAACTAATGACACCAGAAAGGAGGAGAAGACATGGATGGGAGGAGGAATAAAGGGCATTGTGGATAGTGAGGGACAATGTCACCAGAATTAGCTTTTTTTTTTTTAAAGTGAGAAGAAGAAGATGTAGAAGAAGAAGATACCCATTGGTGATATAATCTGAGGAAGTGACATAAAAAAGATGCTGCAAATATGCATTTCTAACTTTTAATGAATTTGCTTTTTTAGGTCAGAGTCTCTCTTGTATGTGTAGGGATTGTAACTTTAGAGACTAACATGCTGCTTTCTCAACAGAGCATGTTCATATTAAGTGTCCTGTGTTGGTTCTTTAAACTCGGTCCTTCATTTGATACTCGAACACAGTGATTTCAGTCATTGTCAACGAAACGTTAGAAGGTTCAGTATGCTTTTGTCCAAGTAAACTCTGCAGCCCCCATCTGATCTAATCTGGGGGGGAACGGATTGCTCATCCCTATCTCCAGTTTGCTGGAGGGCAAGCAGAGAAAGCAGGGGGCAGAAAAGAGAAAAAGTAAAATAAAGGTGTTTGACTCTTTCCTTCCCCTGTCTTGGGTGTCTCTGGTTAATTTTTCAGCACCTCTCTGCCATCCAATTGTGTCTTCAGACCTGAGGCAGTGTGAAAAAAAAAAAAAAAAAACTCCCCCACACATACAGCGTCATGCTGGGAGGAGGACCGTGTGTGGGGAATGCTTCAGCTCTCTTTTCCATTCTAAAAAACAAAAAAGTGTCAGACAGGCAGGTGGACACGGAGCAAGGTAAATATTGATGACTTCTTGACCATTTTATTTCCCACCCGCAGACAGCTTTCTGCAGATGGAGAGCCTGTTTTTGCTCCGGGAACATCGATTTCCTCCCTGCTCTTTATTCATCTTTATTTTCACCAAATTTAATCTGGAATCTTAAGCACCACAGACCTCAAAATGCAGTTTGCATATTAAGGAGTAGCTGATTATCGTGGGGTAGAAACACAGATCTTTAATTTTGTGCATTTTAGACACAGCTTCTGCCTGCACCACCATGCTGGAGATAATTGTAGAAATCTACATATTGAGAGGGATGCTGTCGTCGGGGTCTGTTTTGGAGGGGCCTCCTTGTTATCTGCTATAATTCATGTGGTAGGATGAATATTACCACCTGAATTAGGCTATTATGCTGCCAGGTGGAGGCCAGTAGAGTAACAGGAAATGGTGATCATCATGTCATGATAATGAAGCAATTACTACGGGCTATTCATAATACAATATTGACTCCTGGATCACAGTAAACAGTGGGTACATATTATGTCATAGTTATTATCTCAAGTTAAATATTTATTAAGATGAACTATACTATTTATTTCTGTTTCTATAAGACAGAGTATGCTATGCTCTGGCTGAAGGGGCAGAGTTTTTAGCATTTATTTAGTTGGATGTGTTTTTATTGTCATGCCCAGCCTGACATGATTTTCTGCACAAGACACCGAAAATACCATGGCAGTACTGAAACAATTGGCAGACAAGAATCTAATTTCTCACATATAACATTGCATTAATTTGCAACCAAGAATAAAAATCTTTCACAATAAAAGCTCGAGCCCTTTAAATCAACATACAATGAGCAGTAAAACATGAAATAACATCTTCATTCTCACCTAAATCATAACAAACAAAGCTGCATAAGGCTCTGTTGGAGATAAAAGCTTTTTCAGTGAGCCACATGAATTTCGAAAATATGAAAAAATTAAGAAAATGGGTCATGTTAACTAAAGATTACATCTTTGTTAAAGTTAGAACTTTGTTGTCATGGTTGCAATAATACCCACTTGGAGTTGGACGGAAACGGAAAATAAGGTCGCCCCTTGGCAAAGTCTCATTTGTTTGACACATCCAAGAATCCCGACCTCCTTCCCAGGCAGACTCTGTGGCTCTTTAACAACATCACAAATGTCCTCTTTTGCTCCCCAACAAATTGCCACAGCCGCTAGAGGGCTTTGATTGCTCTGATTGCTGATACTGTTGTTTTTGGGAAGACTAAGTCTCAGAGCATCCCAGTTAAACATCTTTCCACTGAGCTACTGTTGAGGCACATTCAAGGGAGCAGCTGAATACGGTCAAAGTATACATCAGTGCCACAGTTGTCTGAAGATGGGGTGGATGAGACGTGTTTTTCAAGGATATGTAGTTCTAGGTGCATTTATTGTAGTTTGACACTACAGAGAGACTTACAGCGGGTGTCAGATCTTCAGAGGCTGTTCTGCCGAATTGAAGATCAGTCGATACTTCTGTGCCGGTGAACCGCTTTGTCCAAGACACTCTCTGGTGTTGGAGGAGGACAAGCGCAAATCTGCATGTTAAATGCTGCTTGGAGAGGTACCAAAATGCCGTAAGAAAGAAAATAAGTCTGAAAGTTTATCGGAACAATAAACTGCTCAACTAATGTACACGCCTCAGGAAAGGCCCATGTCTCGTCCCTCACCACCATCTTACCACATTCCTCCCCACTGTTCTCCCCTCGTCCTCCCCCTTTAGTGCCACTGGGCCTGAGTCTACCGCTGCCTCTCCGCTAATGAGAACCAGTCCCATCCAGCACCATATAAACCCACTAACACACACTTACCTCTGATCTCAGACCAGTAAATGTAGTCACTGCGGCCGGGTTCCACCACTTTACAGCTGCTAATTTAGCCACACAGCCCTGTGTTATCATAACCTTTCATGTAAAAAAGAAAGGAAAAGAGGGGAGTGGAGAAGAAATTGGTAGCGTAGGTGCATATGGTGCTTTGGGGACTGTTAAATATGTAGAACACGAGTGTATATAGTGATCTAATAACAGTGCAATGTCCACCAGATGTAGGATGGTGTAAATAAAAGTAGGCAGATTGTGTGCAGTATGTATGGGAGTGAAATGTATACTTGATGAAGTTGCCCAGTTCCCCATTGGTCACAGCTCTGGTCGAATATGTCTGTGATGTCTATCTATTGCTACCTGGTGTTACAAGCAGCTCCTTTAGGGTTTTTATGTGAAAACTGAGAGGTTTAATATTGTCCGTCACTTCCACCAGGCCATCTATTACTTGTCATAGCTTAATGCTAAAATGGAACCAGATTAAACAGGTTAAAAGGATTAAGATATGGTCACATTTGTGTTGTATTGACCAGACGAAAACACCTCTTAGATCCATCTTTGGTTTCTACGTCTAAAAGTTGACAATTAGCTACTTTTCTTTTTTTCGTGATAGTAAATTGAATATATTTTGGTTGTGCCCTGCTGCCTGGACAAAACATGATATCTGATGATGTTACGTTAGGGTAACTTATATGGTGTATATTTCACCATTTTGGTTCTGACATGTTTGTTGTAGCCCTACTTTATGTGACTGGGTAACCCGTGGAGTGACATGCTTTTGGCCTGCCCACACATCTTTAGACCTTTGCCCCTTGTAGTTATTTCTGAGCCAAAGTGTGAAAGAAAAACGCAATAACTGCTTTATTGAAGTTTGGCAAAAAAGGTAGCTCAGTGGAATTAAAGGGAAAATATGCTGATTTTAGGTCTCTGTTATTGACCTTTGCTACTGGTGTCTTGTCTGTAGCCAACATCAAGGCCTCTCCACTCCCTTTTCCCCGTTCTTAGTTTCCCCCCTTCATGATGAAACCCCCTCTTAAATTACAGCCAGCATCATTTTGTACTTCACTTAAATTATAATATATTTGCCTTTTAAGTGGGCACTTAGTATGGCTTTTTAACATTTCCCCTTGAGCAGTATGCACAGAATAGACTGATGTCCACCCCCACCCACCACCACCTCCATCCCTGTAATGGCAAGCCTCCGTTACTCAAGCTAGGTAATTACTGTGAGATAAAATGCCTAATTTAGACACACATTTCTGTGTGAGCACACAGACAAAGTAACACACTTGATAGTGGACAAATGCATTTATTTATTGATTCATGGATGATTTACATGTTTGGATATATGTCTGTGTTTCCTCTCTTGTACAGCAGCTTGAGCCCTGTAGGGTTTTTTTTAACTGTAAAAAACCTCAGCTCCATTTATTTTCATTGGTCCACAATTTGCATGGTGTGCCACAGTCTTCCGCTTCAACCTTTTTCTTATATTTTATTCTGAGGGCTTATGTGAACACTGTTCCCCCTCCAAATAGGCTCTACCTGGAAGCATCAAAGTACTGGAAACAACCTGATTTGGTTTTAACTGCCTGCTACAACAGCAGCGTCTCATTGTAGATTAGGCCTGATTGGGACTGGAGGGCATGTGGAAGCGTAGTTGACAGGATTAAATGGCTATTGAAGTGACTTTAGCTCCTTTAGAGAGCAAAAGACAAGAAAAGAGAATAATTCAGCCCCCTCTTTCAACAGAGGAACCCCCTCCACCAACACACACGCACACACACACACGCACACACACCCCGCCTTGCTCTTTCTCTTGTCTTCCTAAGGCAATGGACACTATCTCCCAATATGATCCCTCGAAGGGCTTCTGATACCCAGTGAGAGTTAGCGGAGGGAGAAGCTGTTTCTCTCTGTAATTAGATATATCTGATCTTAAACATTTAGTTATTCATTAGAGCCAATTGTTTCTGGCGCCAGATTGACGGAACAAATAATTTAGAGGTGTGTGCGATGATTGTAATTATCGGTGTGCACAGTTGTGTGGGTGCGCGCGTGTGCGGATGGGAGGGGACACACAAGCCGGGACCACTGCGTGTGTTCGTGACTTTGTGTGTGAACTCTTTGACTATGTGTGTGCAAAGGTAGGAGATGTGAAATCATTTGAATTTTCAATGTTGTCCTGCTCGACTACGTGAAAGAACTGGATGCTCCTCCGTTTCGCTGCAGCACACAGTTGCTCAGTCAGTGCTGCTTAAAAAAAACTGAAATGCTTAAAATAAAAATAAAAATAAAATAATCACCCAGAAAACAGTCTGTATGTTTTTCTAAACTTGCAAAAAAGCATCCTCTGAAGAGCATAGACACTGCAGAATGTTTGAGTGAGGCACCCAAACTGAACAAGGGTGCCAAAAGAAAAGCTGCCAAGAGATAACTGATACTGTGAGGCTTTACTCAGAGAGGGGTTGTTTTGGACACATTTGAACCAAACCATTTTTGTAGACTTGTTTTTTTTTGCTCTTAATGAAATATGCTAACAACAATTTTCTGTTTCACAACTGCATTTACGATGTTTTACCGTAAATGTGAAAAAGAATTTGCACTTCTAATTCATTGATAACAACGACACAGCAACACTTGTGTTCCCCCAAACATACATTTCCATGACTCGGCTCCAAGCGCTGCTGACACCCCTTCTCATTCACTTTCTGCCCTGCCTGGAAATTCAGCAGTGTGGCAGCATTAGCATATGAGTGGATCAGTGTTTGGGTGAGTTTGTTCTCAACAAAGAGCGCCAAAGCACAGGTCAACGTCTCTCAGCCACTTCAATGGACAGCTGAAGGGCAAACAGAACTCCCAAAATGAAATGTTTCCAGACTTTCACTCCAGTCTGGAGGAGGAGGAGGCCCCTGTCTGGATCTTCATTTATGATATAGAAACTGTAGATTTTATGAAGATGAATGCAGCAACAACCTTTAGTATTCACTGCCCTTAGCCCTATATTGATTCTGTGTGTGTGTGTGTGTGTTCATGAGTAATGTATTCCCTAAACTCATATATCTGTGCATTCATGGTACTACTGTACTCAGTGTTGTGTATATTCATGAAGTGTACACAAAGGCATGTATACGTCTGCGTGCCACCCTGTGCTCATGTCTGTATATATTTATGTTGACAGGGAGAGCGGTTGGCTCCTGCCCGCAGCCTGGCAGTTGTGTAGCGAAGCATGGCGTCATCACCATCAGTCTGCGGGCTCCTCGCTGCGCTACATACCCCGCAGGGCGGTTCTCTACTGCCCTGGCAATGATGAGCGAAAATTGAGGAAACTAGCCTCGCTGGATGTCGACTGTGCTGTCTTGGACTGCGAGGACGGCGTAGCCCTCAGCAAAAAGGTACAGAAAAGACGCCGAGGCACGCGTGTAAATGAAATGCAGCTTTGCGCGAGCAGGTCAGCGAGGAGCGCACAAATACTCAAACACAGCTGTGGGATCCTGAATGATTTTTAATTCCAGCTCTCTCATTCAGACAGGTGCTCGGCCTTTATCGCTGAAAGGAAAACTACCTAAGTGAGATGTTTAAAACAAGCACATTTCACCCCATTATGGTGGTATAAAGGCAGTGGAGCCCCCCTATCAGAGTCCTTTAAGACAAGGTGACCATGTCCCACTGGGTGAGCAGCGGGAAAGCACCAGATGCAGCAGGTTAAAAGCATTCTCCTCCCGCCCACACAACCTCCCCATTGGCCCTGCTGAACTGCCCATGAAATTGTGATTGGAGAGTGGGATAAAGAAAGGGCCTGGGTAAAAAGTTAACTAACAAAGGTTTTTAAGTCATGATAATAAAGATGATTGATATGGCTGGAGGCTGTTCCTGTAGCAGACAAAGACAATAAGATGATGGCCTGTGTGACTGACAGGCTAAAACTGTGACCCTGCCGTGGAGTTGGTGGATGTCAGAGCTTCTGTCTTTATTATGTGTTGGAGGAAAAATGTGGAGAGGAATGCAGCACTGAGGCGGCCATTCAGGCTTGAGGAGATGCTGGACTCTTGAGCTGTCAGCATGTGACGGGTCCATGTCTCTATCTTACTTCAACAAAAGTGTCCTGCCCCAACCCACTTATTTCTTTCGCTAACCCTCTCAACCCACATAAACTACAAGACATTTTTTCAGACTTTGACTGCAGTTTGGAGGAAATTATGGTGAATTTTGGATATGATACAATAGATTTTTTTTTCTCATCCTTTTCAAAGTCCTTTTCTCTAAACAATTACCTGTTACAACATACCTGTAGAAAACAGCATTTGGGCTTTGGTATAAGCTGTTCAATGGGGAAATTGCATTAGCTACATAGCACAGCTGTCCTTTAACATGCCCCACAGCATGCTTACCTCTCCATCTTCTACTTGTAGCATGTCAAAATACAAACAGTACATTCTGCAAAACAGTATTGTACCTCAACAATTCCCTGCCTAATAATCCCATTACTCTCTCCTTCTTTGATCTGGCTACATAGGCACTGTGTGGTACAAAGCAAGGAATCAGGCCAGATTTCAGACATTTTATTTATTTATCTATTTATTTTTAACACCTTGCGCACATGTTAGCTTTAAAAGAGTCTGTCACTGTGCTGAAATCCTGTAACCTATTATGTGTTTGCTAGTTCGTACTGTGTAATATAAAAATTAGTTATTTGCTCAATAACAAAAAGCACCTTTCCTACGGGCACCTTTTCTTCACTTCCCACACTCTCAGCTTCTTTCTCCTCTGTGGCAATTGGAAATCCATGGGGGTTGTTGTGTAGTTATACCTTCCCTTAAGATGATATTTTTTTCATGTTGGATAAACATGGCTTCCGGTGTGTGTGTGTGTGTGTGTGTGTGTGTGTGTGTGTGTGTGTGTGTGTGTGTGTGTGTAATCTGGGAGGACATTTGTTTTGGATATTAGTTTCCATGTTTTAAGGTTTTTTCTTTTTTTTCCATTAGGTGTTCAAAAATTCCATTTTCAAAAACTGTATTTTCTTTATTTATCTTATTTGTCTTGTCTGTTATATGCACACAGAAATATTTACAAAGGATTTGCGGCCCCTCTTTTGCCAGTAACCAGCCAAACTGAATTTATCCCTACTTACCAAAATGTGTATTTGGAGTGATGCTATATGTGCTCCTGTTAAGAGATGCAAAATATGAACAGTGAGAGAACAGGAACTGGATATGAAACAGTCTCAATTTAATGCCAGTGCTTCTATATGACCTACATATGCAAGCAAGACTAAGAGCGAGAAGATTGGCTATTTCAATTACTTTCCTGCATAATCAAAGGAAACAGCACTGGGGTTTCCTTTAGCTGAGTAGTCACCATGCAGCAGAGAGTGAATGAGGCAGTACATAACCTAACGTTAGGCGAAACACTACCACCATTGTCCACAGGGACCGCCAAAATCAACATAAAATTAAAAGTCCCGTTGAGCTGCTTTAATTTGTCATTTCGTTGTAGTGATGTAAAGGTGTACTCTACAGTATGTTAGTACGCTTTGATGTTACTCTAATGTCTAAAATATCACACATTATTTTATTCCTTTTATGCCATAATATAATATATAGATTATCTCTGACGCTGCTGAAACAGTGGATGCACTTCTAATTTTTTAATGACATCTGGCTCATGGTACTTTTGAGTTTTGACTCATTTATTGTCACTTTGGACAAAAACATCTGCCAAATATATTTTATGCTTTAAAATTACTTAATCTGTCATAAATCATATCATGAATAAATTAGAATTTTTGCTTTTACATTGTGAGTATCTTTGCACTGGCAGTTTCTACAGCATATACAGAGGCTGCGATTATATTCACCATGACAACCGCACAGCCGGAATTGTGTGTCTGCCAGGAGATGCCAGGCCTTGACAATGGTCCTGTAATGCAACTCTGTCTTTTTAGAGAGAGCGGGGGAGAGAGAGAAAGAGGGAGAGAGATGCCTAAATGCCATCCTGAAACACTGTTTTGGTGACAGCAACAAAGGGGTTAGGTGAAGTGTGAGGTTAGTCACCGGGTATGCATGGATAGGCCTTAAATGGAGCTGCTGCCCACAACCACCCTCCTATTATGTGTTCATTAATGTATTCTTTTCATTATCTGTCACCTTCACCTTAAAACAGGGAGCGATATTCATGACAAAAAAGGTACGCCATGAAGGTCAGTCCACCCCCTCCCCCTTGAAAATTGAAATCAGCGAGTGCCCGCTTTAATTGCCTGCCGCTTTGACTCCAAAAATGTCCGCGCTCCATCTTGGCAGTAAGGCTGGCTGCTTAAGAGGCAGGGAGATGAGAAAAGGAGTAAAGGGTAGGAGCCACCCAGAGCTTGCTAACTGTCACCACAGACCCAGAGGGGAGAGCAGGGGGAGGAGAGAGGGGAGGGAAGACAAGGCTGACTGCTCTAACACTCTTACACATATCATCATATCTGTATGATCAGTGGGGTGGAGGAAGAGGGAGGGCAGGTTGAAACCCCGGAGCGGAACTGACGGCTACACCTGTCCTCTCTCCTCCTCTCTCCCTCGCTGTCTTGTTCTTTCATTGTCCCTCTCTCTCGTGCCTCTCCCCTCGCCAGGGTCCTCAGGGTTAAGATTGTTTATCTCTCTCTCTCATGTTCTCCCTCTGTCTCTAAGTGCCCTATGGTCCAGTATTCCTCCTGGTGTTTCTCCCGCTCCCTCTCTTTTCCCCACACATCCTTCCTCCCTGACTCCCCCCTGCCTCCCTGCCGTAGAGATTCTCTCCTAATCCCTGGAAGTTTGGAACTAATGAACTAACTGCTGAGCCGCTGCCACGGAGCTTGGTCCCAAACTATACTGTACTTCACACTCGATTTCCTCTCCAGATGGCATGGTGGCGCGGCCGACACAACGGGGAGCACCTCTCCTGCACACCAGCACGCGCCTGCAAATGCACACGGGTACACAAGACGTGCGAAGCGCAAACATGTGCACGCGCGAGCAAGTGTGTACGCGTAGACACACGCAGGCAGACGCTCAGACACAAAAGCATGCACACACACATGCAAGCACACAAAGATTGTTACAGTCTGTAGCCCACTGTACATCAGTCAAGCAAGACAGAGGACCGGTGTCCAGCACTCACATCATACATTACAGAGGCAGGAGCACTTGCTAGTGTTTAAAATCGATCAAAATGAATAAACAGGTGCTAACTGCTGTCTGTAAAAATAAGTACTGTAATATGTAATCATATTAATATTCCATTAAACACCAATAATCGTCTGTATATGAGACAGAGATTAATCAAAACCTCCCTGTCACAATCTAACATTACAAACTTCAGAAAGGTAGCATTTATTGTAGGTCTGTTCAGGTGACAGTTTTTTTAATGGTAAAATGAAAGTTTGAACAGGTAAGATCACATTTACTTTTCAAAAGTAAAATGTTAATGTCTTTTACTAAAAGGCTGTCCTGCTTCTTGTTCTACTTTACCTTGAGTTCATTAGTGACATAGAAATTGGTGACTACTGGTTGAATATTGTAAACTGTTAACCCCCTATGTCATGTGGATGTGCACACAGATGAAAATGCCTATTTAATCCGTTTTTGGTCATTCTCCTTCCCCTGGCAGCGCTACTAGCCACTGGTCTGGAGACAGACCTTTCAGAGCCGCTAAGGGAAGAATGAATGGCATATTGTAGAGTGGATGACATTATTAGTCTACTATCTTTTTCTGGTTGTGACGCAGTCAATACGTGGGCCATCGTCTGTGCATGAACTGTGCCTGACACCAGAGATTTTCAACTTAGCATAAATTATGCAGCCAACTGTCAACTGATACATGACCTCAGTTCAATGCTCACTGTGCTGTTCCAGAGGACACTGAAAGATCTGCTCTCTATTTAAGTGGATTCAAATGACTAAACTCTTGACAGAAAGAGCTCCTGGGAAATGATTTTTAGCCAGTTGAATTATGAATACTGAGCATTTAGAGCGTCTGAATATATGTGTGCATTTACATCCATGCATATCTGTGTTCTTGTGTGTGTGTGTGTTTGTATACTAGTGCACTCAACACCTCAGAGGACCCAGGAGACTCTAGAGAAACTCCCAGTCAGTCTGCCAAGACTCACAAACGGGACGCGAGCCGCTCAGCCAGAAAATAGACCCCGTCCCCGCCAGATCAGAAAGACCTTCAATTCCAAATCTGACTGTCTGACACAGTTTATATGGTGTGTGTGTCTGTGTGTGTAAGTGTCATGTGTCAGGTATCGATTGGAGTCCATTGGGAAGGTATGGTGGGCGAACGAGAGGTCAGGGTGTGTAGGAGAGTGATGACAGGGATGTGATTAGCATTCATTTGTTGTTGGAGCAAAGAGAAAGATTTAAAGGAGTGGACGTTTTTAAACATATTTTCTCATGTGTTTTTTAAGATATTAGATAAGTCATAAATTGTCGTTGGACTCTCTTTCGGCTCCAGATACTGCGGGTTAAGGGCAAGGATTGAGGCAGGGCGAGGGATCGGAAAATGCTGACACAGAGAACAGAGAGGCCCTCTCTCCCTCTCCCATTATCCTGTTACACTCTTGTGTTTTCACTGGCAGAGCCACGGCCCGCACTGCTCTTTGCTACGTGGGCTGCGCAACGCAACACTTGGAGAGGAATCCCAGTAGGAGGAGTGATGATGGAGAGGGCGAAAACATGAAAGAATGGTAGGAGAAGGAAAGAGAAGGAGCAGATGTTGATGCTCAAGGGGGAAAAATAAGGAATGGTATACCAGCAAGAAAT
>JAOXYL010000052.1:16035141-16045482 GCA_028564955.1 Terapon puta
CACCCCTGTTGCTGTTGTTGCACATTTTGGGTGTCGTCATTCACGTAGTTGCACTTTCCACATGTGGCCTCAAGACACATGTTTGTAGTTGACTTGTATTTTCACACCTTTGCCACCTTATTAGCGCCTTGGTCTCATGAACTGATTATGACACCAAGTTGTCAAGAAATCTATCCTCACGAGGATCTGCCACAACTTCTTTTTTTTTCTCACCACGTTGCACAGCTTCAGTTTCATTCTCACTGCCTCAAGAACATTATAGCAGATTCCCAGGTTGTAGCAGGCTGCATTTTTGAGGTCACAGAGACATCCTCAATACTTTTTCACATGGTTATTGACTAATGTGTACATTAATCTACCTTAACATTATTTTATTCCTCTTTGATGTTGCAAGCTTGTGCACTACCTTCTTATCAGCCTGGATCAGAGCCATGCTTTAACACAGAAACATGACATTTATCATGTGTAAGCCTAAATCATAGTTTTTTCAGTAGTGCTACATTTTGGGCTTAAAAATACACAATCTATTTTGTGAGTGATCTTCATCTCACTTTGCTTGGTATTTATTTTGCAGTCTGTTTCCTTCACCTTGATGCACATACTCAGTCACCCTCTGGCGTGGAACCGTGGGCCATGAGCTGCATTTGCAGCCAGTCCGGCATGCCAAACTTTATTTTGTTTGGAGCATGCTGAAGACGATGTTGTTCTGCTCAGATTTAGGAATACCTGATAGGGTTATGATTTGAAGATGCCGTTTGGCTCACAGAGCCTAATAATAATATTACACGGGCTTACAATCAATCCATCATTAAATTAAAGGGATAAGAGAGACGTGTCAGGTTAGGCATAAATAATCTTAGTGAGCTGTGAGTGAGTCTAGACGAGCAGTAAACTGGACAGACTTTATTGGTGGAGGCAGCTGGGAGTTGCAAATGAGACATAAATTGTCAGAAAATAGAATTGTGATGAATAATCACTAATGAGCAAAACTAAAAGTAAGTCCCTAATGTAGAGAATAAATTATACATGTTTGCAATGATACTGGATCGTGAGCCTTACCTTCTCCATTTTTTTCCCTGCAAAATGAATAAGTAGCCTTGGGAATTCATTTCCCAAAAACATTGCAGTGCAGCTCATAATGAACTGTAACCAAAGAGCTGTAATGAGATCTTTTCATGGATGATTAAAGTGAATAAATAGTTTGTAATAACTAGCTGTTTTTCCACCTCAGGCTGTCAGTTTTGACCAGCAATGACAAGCGGGTTTCATGATTTACAAATCCCTCCTTCTCTGTCCTGCTAGTTATTTCTTGTTGTCTGCCCTGACAGGATCACGGATAACAGAGTGTGCCTCCAACTGACAGAGTGAAGGCCCGACTCTACTTCTGCTACGTCTCAGTTATCAACGTAGCCTGAATTAGACAGTCATCTCACTCCAGCTTTCTGGAGTGCAATGTGTCACTTGTCAAACCCCATCCAGGATGACTTGAAACCTTCTAAAACACGCACACATTCACACACACGCACATGCACTGACAAAGACAGATGAACAAATACGTACGCAGTCACACTTCAGGCAGGCAGCCTTCACCTGCGATAGTCTACAGCTCATTTTAAATGGCATCGCGAGTTGCACAGCAGGGCGCAAAACGCCGGCTCTCAAAAGGCAAAAAAAGGGAAAAACAACCAGGCTCCGTGTGACTCATGAATTCCCACTCTTTTCACAGAAAACCATATATATGCTCTTTCAGAATAAAAAAACACAGCACTCTACTGTTTGAAGGCACAATGTCAGTGATAAAGGGTGAGCTCTACCTACAAGTTGTTTCTGGGAGTGCAGAGTACGCTTTGAGGATGTTGTTGTTAACGTGTTGACTGATTCTCATTTATGCCTTTTGTCCCTTACATTTTTTCTATTGCTCAGGCTGTTGACACTGTACCCGCAATTTAAAAAAAAAAAAGAAAATGCATTTAAAAGTGGATTTTTCTTCCTTTCTCATACATACATACATACAGTATGTACAGAAACTACCACTGCACTGAGATCTGATTCAGGTTGAATGGAGGGACAGAGAGTGTGAGTCTACAGCCAGAGTCTGTCCAGAGGCGATGTTGACGTTGCTTGTTTCGAGCTGCATGACGGCAGGGCTGGACATCCATGATCTGATGCTGGAGAGGAAGGCGGCCCCGCTGTGGACTGTACACACATCAGTTTGGACGCTCCGGTCTGATGTGGTGTCTACAAGGCAGTGGCCATGCTGTGTCATGTACACACAGCACTCTGTAGGATCCTGAGCGCCGAGGCTCAGGCTGTGTGTTAAGGAGCTGACCTCGCTCTCTGGAAGGTCAGCCTCTCTGCACTTGAAAAGCTTCTTGTGTGCATCTATGCGTTCGGTGGCCCTGCCCGCCTGCCCGCCTGTGCATCAGCCTCTAATGATGAGGATGATGGAAGGAATCAAAGAGGAGATGGAGCTGACGTCGGGGCGAGCTCTCCATGGGACACCAGGTGATTGGGGAGGGCGCTTTGAAGCAACTTGTTGGATGGCTGTCCATTAATGTAAAATATCTCCTTTTCAAAGGGCTTTATTCAAGCTCGGAGTAGCGGAGCCCATAGGGGTCAAGGTGTCTAGCAGAATGATCTCTCTCACTTTATAGAGGGAAAGAGGGATAAAAGCGAGGATAGTAAACAGTGACCTGGCCATCTCCTGAGCCATTCCTGACTGAAATACTGTCGCAAAAGGAGACGAGCGCAGGAGACAATCCTTGCAATGAGCGGTCTGTGGTTACATTAAAAGAATTTTATACATGCGGGCTGCTTGTATATCAGGCTAGTTGGCGCGGGAGACTTGGCCCTCTCCAGTCTATTTGATCTGTGAATGTTATAAACCATGCTTTTTGATCATTTCTGGATCACTATTTATTTAGCTTGGTCAGGGATCAGTGTGACTCCTGGCATACGAGGCAGCACAGTGGTTCTCACAGATCAATTTTCTCCAGTCACCATGAACTGGCCAGGGACAGACAGAATTTCATCCACCAAGTAGCAGGTTTATGAATAGTGAATTATGGCTGCGTAAATCGCTCCATCCGTTTTAAGTTACCGCGATACAGTTATGGGTCTATCTCGGCTTATGAGGGCGGTGAGTAAGAGAGAGTAACAGAGAGGCTCCAGCAAAACCTGAGTAAGAGTCAAAGATCACAGTGCTCCCTTCATATGGTGTGACAATCCCTCTTGTCTCGTTCGATGAGGCAAAAGGGAGACACAGATGACACCCAGCAGCCCAGCCCGCTCATGACCCCTATTAAATCCGAGCAAATCTTTGATATGTACTTTGATACCATATTTTATTGATACTGGAGGGGTGTTCACAATATCAAGTACAGTTCTGCATTCCAGGAGATCAGAGCGAGCGCTGTTTTGTCTCAGAGTCTGTCCCGTGACCCTCGAGGGGTCCCCCCCCCCAGTAAGCTCTCATACAACTGAACCTTGGTTGACTCTTGTCCGCTTTGGTTTTTACAAGAGATTGTGATGTATGGGCTGTCCGTGTTGTATCAGTCTACAGTTTCTGTTTCGCGCGCACACACCCGCATTACTTCAGCGATCTGCCCACTAATGATCAGCCTGTGAGATATATTACTCAGATGTTTTATGCAGTAAATCCAAAGCCTTTGCATCATTGCGTATGAAGTTCCATCGCACGGCATGACGCCACATTTGCCACCCTCCATCTGTGGCGAGTTTTTAATTTCTTTTTTTTTTTAAAAAATCATCCGTACAACATCAGTATCAGTTTTTCATTTGAGTAAGTTGTTTTAATTTTATTTATTTGTTATTTGCTTTTTGTGGTATAACTGTAAACATGGCAAAAATCCCAATCTGAGCATCTCCACAACACCCACACACAAACACTCAAAGGCCCCCACCTCTGATCTGACCTGACAACTCCTAAGCTACCGTTTCCTCACGCTGCTTAACTCAGACCACATTTCTCCCGGAGAGCCGCTCTCCTCTCACTGGCCGGACTTCTCTCCTCACTCCATCCCTCTCCCTCCATTCCCCCAGCCCAGCATCTGGTTTGAATATAGCGGCGTGTGCTACTGTGTTACTGATAGAAGTTGGGACTGTGGGCTTCTCTTTGATTTTTTTTTTCCTCCATCCTCCTGATCTCTCTTCCTGCTCCGCTCATACAATGCCTGCATTGAGAGAACAAAGTTGAGCGTGGAGCCTCTTTTGTTGATTTGTGGCATTCTGTATAAAGATGAACTTCAGTCAAGGGAGGGTGCAGATGTGCTGTGTTGTTCTTTTAATATGTTAATCTTTCATCTTGATATAGTTTATTCCAGAGTGATAGAGTAAGACCAATGTGATGCAATGTTTATTTTCATGCTAAAATTTACATGTAAGCGGCGTAAATTGGTCTTTTTATTGCCTTCTTCAACACTAATCAATACTGAATAGATCTAGAGGAAATCACCAGCTTTCAATGTTTTTTCAGCAGTTTACCATTTTTCTAGTATATTCATAGATACCCATCACTCATAATAACTATACATGCTTTTAAAATGTTACGTTTTGAATCTTAACACTCTTTATTAGTGATTCTAAAGTGTAGTTACAAATCACATCTCATGAAATAATAATGATCTCTGTGTGTTTCGTGCTCTTGCCCTGCAGATGGAAGCCAGGGAGACCATTCCCAGGATGTTGGCAGAGCTGGACCTGGGCCGGACGGAGAAGTGTGTGAGGGTGAACTCGGTGTCCAGTGGTTTAGCTGAGGCTGACCTTGAGGTCATCCTGCAGGCTGAGGTTCTCCCTCCTGCCATCATGTTGCCCAAAGTGGAAGACACCCAGGAGGTGCAGTGGGTGAGTCACAAATATTGGCCCTGAGAAGTGCTCCTGATGTTTTCTAGCCAAGTCAAAAAGGTCTGAATAGAATAATATGAAAGTTTTTTTTCTTTTAGATCTACGTGTAAATTCACCCTAAAAATAAAATAGCCATACATGCAAAAACTGTACAAGACTAGAAATGCCCATGACATTTCTCTCTTTCACGTCTGGGTGTCTGTTTAAAAAAAACACACTGGTGCTCTTACACAAAGTCATGAAGTAAGAGGAAACCACGGGAATCTTCAAAGCAATCATAACAAACTTTTCCATTTCCCAGTAAAACTGGGAATCGATCCCTGTGGCAGGACTCAGGGACAGACGGAGTGTTTTTCTTGGCCGCTGCTCAAGAAACGGATGACATTTCTTCGGATTAGCTTCAGAAGCCCGATAGCTTTCTGTAACAACACAATGGTGCCTTCTGCCACTGCCGAACTTACTGCAGACCGCCTCGAACAGTTTCATGTTGTGACTAAGACTTAATTTAATCAAACTTTAGGCACTCAGCCAGACAGTTATTACACACAGAAATATGCTTAGATCTTTAAATATTACCTTCTTTTATGCATGCACATCTTTCAAACGATATTTGTACTTCTCTACTCAGAAAATGAGGAAATGCAAAGTCAAAAGCAAGTGAAACTGCAAATCCAGTTTTTGACGCCAAAAACTGGATTTGGTCTCCTATTGGGTCGCTGACATATTTGGATCATACTCATGTACCAAATTTGAAGTCAAATATCACTGGCTGACTCTGCATATCCATCATCTTACACAAAATGATAATAATAAAAATTGCATACTATTATTCCAAATGTTTTGGTGCTTTACAAATCACTGTTTGCCATTTGTCTGTACTAACTGGGCCTGCGCCCTAGTTAAGAGGTGTTTGTCTGGACTTGGCCATCCCTCTGGCTTTCTATAAAGGGGCGCTGTACGGATGTCAGGTCCCGAAAGGTCAGGAGACAGTGACATCATTAATGCAGGCCCTTCTGATCAGATCCATATGGCTCATGTACCAGGAGCAACTAACTGTCTGCCTGTTTCACTGCTTCTGTCTGACTATGGTCCAAAGGTGCATTATTGGTGTTTAGTCCAAAAGGTCTTTTTGCCTAAAGAATATTTAAATAATTTATTCACACAAGAAAGAAGTTTACTTGAGAATTAAATTTTTAAATAGCTGATTATTTAATAAAATAAAGCTATTATTGTATCACGTTGCATATGTTCAAAACAGTGTTTGGTGATTAAGAAAGAGGGGACATTAAATTTTCTTAAGGAATTAGAGAGAGAGAGAGAGGTAATCAGTAGTGAAAAGAGGGTGTGTTAGTCTGGCGTTTTCCCTTAGTGTTACTACACACACACACACACACACACACACACACACACACACACACACACACACACACACATATACATGGTCGTGGTGCGGGAGCAGGAAGTTTTTAACTAGTGGTTTTAATTAGAACACATCTATTTCCTGCTGCTGCCCTTTCTTTCTTCCAAGTATAATTGCTGACAGGTGTTCACTAATTCTCTCCTTGAGCTCCACTGTCTCTCCATTCACTAGTTTTCCTCACTTTGAAATAAGTTCATTTTTTCTCTGGATTCATTTAGTAAAAAAAAAGAATAAATCCACTGTTGTTATATTATTAATAGTATTATTTTGGTTATTATTATTATGCAGAGAAGTTGGCGTATTGGCAGCTCTAAAATGCGGATAATTGCTTTCTCGTGTTTTTTTTTTCTTCATCATTTACCACAGCTTTTTTGCAAAAGAAAAGCACTTTGAATGTACTGTAAATCTGTTTGCACATTTGCTTTACAGTGTGCCTACCATGCTACCTCTGCATCAGCAGGTGCATGGACGCCGCTGCAGCAGAGGCAGGTCTGCAGCTCTGGATGGGACGTTGTTTCACTCGTGTGCTCGTCCGGTCTCATCTCTGTCCCCCCAACTTTCTTCCCGCATGCTTTTCATGCATGTGCATCGTAAGCATGTCCAATTTTCTCCTCTCTTGTAAGGCAGAGCAGTAAATCCCTCACTTGTTTATTTTTCCCTCCTCTTCTTCTTCTTTTTTTTTATTGATATTAGCACAGGAACCTCCAGACTGATTTGTCGCTAAAAGATGGACTTGCTTGTTACCCTTTGTGTAGAAATCTTTAGCTCTGCCTTTCTCCTCTCCCCCAGCCCTTGTGTGACTGACAGGCCTTATTGGGCTATAACAGGCGTAACTCCCTCCTTTGTCTGAGGACAATTCTCACACAGATTCGGAGCCGTGTGCATTCTTTGCCCACCACACTATTTGGTGTGCACTGGGACCGAAAGAATCGCACCCTGTCCCGCTCCTCCTCCTCTACTCCTCCTCCTGTCCCCTCCCCTCATTCGCTTTCTCCACTTCCCCTCTGTGAAATGAACACTTCAGCAGGCCGGAAACATTTAATCTGGCCCCCTTTTGAAGAAAATTAATTGAAACTTGTCCCACTATAGCCTCCTTTCTCTAGCGCCATCTCTCCCTCCTTCTCTTTTCATGATTGGGTGGCGAAATTGTCAGAGGGCTTGTTTGTAGCGTGGCTCTGAATGGCGAGAAGAGGTGTTATTTCTTCTTCTTTTTCCCTTTTCTTTCCTCTTTTTTCCCCCACCAATTCACAAGTGAATAACATCTTAAAGGGGTCCGAGTTTTTGAGAGCCATTGACAGCTAATGGTTGCTGTACGTGCTGGAGGAACAATGAGCAGGCGCTATGACACGTCTTGTGCAGTGTAAATCGGGCCCTCGAAGTGCACAATGGCTGAAGAGGGG
This sequence comes from Terapon puta, assembly GCA_028564955.1. Classification (NCBI taxonomy): domain Eukaryota; kingdom Metazoa; phylum Chordata; class Actinopteri; order Centrarchiformes; family Terapontidae; genus Terapon; species Terapon puta. The sequence continues at coordinate 16,042,825 of JAOXYL010000052.1, forward strand.
AATACAGCAGAGGGACAGAAACATGTAATCAGAGAGGCTCGGCAGCTCTTTATCCAGTCATGCCGCATTGAGCTGTCATTTGTTTTCCTTCGGCAGGATCCAAACAGCCTGCGCGGCTCGCCGGAGCCTTGTTAGGGTTTGCGTGGTGCGGTGTCATGGTGGTAATCTCTGTGTGTAATATCAGCTAGGTTTCCCCACAACGGGCTGTATCTATCTAGTTTCCTCTGTCACAGAAATAGGTTTATCTACACCCTCTTTTCACACTCCCTCTCGGACCCCCCCCCCCCCCCCCCCCCCCCCCCCCCCCCCCCCCCCCCCCCCCTTCCTGTGTTTGTGAAGGAGGGGGGATATTATGCTAAGCCCCCAGCGTTAGTTTTTATGTTGCCATAGCAGCCTTGCTCCCACAGGGTTGTGACCTCAGATGATTACAGTACAAAGCCTATTGGGTCTTGAAAACCTCTTTGAAGATGAAAAGTCTTTGATGGTTTGTATTTATGCAAATCTCTCAGATATGATTTATCCAACTGAGATTGAATGGGGAGATGATTAAAATTGCCCCTATTTTTTTTTTTTTTTTTTTTTTTTTAAATCCTTCAATGGAGGCCCACTCTTTCAGTTTCGAGAACAAGAGTGGTGAGTGCGAGCGCAGGGGTTATTTTGCTCTTCATTTAGAAAAATAGCGGTGCTGTACCTGAGGTTATTTATATCTGTCTTTTTCCTGGTGTGTCAAAGAGGGAGTGAGAAAAAGGAGAGGAAGGGGGGACATGGAGTTAGACATTTCTACTCTGAGCTTTTGCGCCCTCTCCTCTTTTTTTTTCTTTTTCTTTTTTTTTTTTTTGACTGGCTTTGAAAGGAAATATCTGACGGAGGGGGCTTTTGTGTGTTTCCAGATGATAGATTTTGGAATTTGGGCTACCCCACTGGCAGTCCAGGGCTAGCTGTGAACTGGTCTGTTGGAAAAAATTGAAATGCTTTGGTCTTCAAAGAATTAAACTTGGTTTTAAAGCCCTACTTAGGTGAGCTTGCATATTAGCAGGAGTCGTGCAGAATAAAGGCCTCAGCAAAGTGTCACATCACACTCTGATTGTTGCTCCAGTCTCCCTGTTCCCCGCCATGGAGGGGGGGACGCAAAACAGAATAATGTCGGAGTAAAACACACTCAAAGACATCCCAAATCTTGTTTCTTCACCCCTTTTCGGTATTTTGTTCCTTCTTCTTCTTTGGTGTGCCGTGTGTGCGCGTAGGCTCGTGCGTGCGTGCGCTCATTTACATGCGTGCACACTCTCAGGGGAGCACGCGTTGTTGTAGTTGTGCAGAGCCTGTGAAAGAAGGTAGTGCGGAAGACTTCAGACGAAGGGGGAACCCTGGTGATAATGTAAAATATTTCATCTCGCTCGCTTTTGTTGCGGCTCTCCCGCGCCCGCTCTCTTCGCTATTTGAACCCTCATAGGTGTGTTTCTGAATGAGGACTGAAATGGGAACAGTGCAGGTAATAAAGGTGTCAAGATTCGTATCAGAAGTGAGTTTTAAGATTTCTTTTCTCTCCTCTCTGTCTGCCTTGCCCCACAGTGGATTTTGAAAGATGTGTCACAACATTTATGTATTTTTACTGCTGAATATTTTTTTTCCCTCCCTGTTTTGAATCCTCTCTGCCTCAATGGCGGCAAATACTTTCCTGCTTTTCTCTTTCATATAACTAATAATGCATTGATAAGTCCGCTGAGGGTGGCAGCTGTACTTACCACACATTCAATAGGCGAGCAGGAACTTGAACTGAAATAGCCCAGCGAAATGTAACGTTTCCTCGAGGCTCTGCTCACACAATAAAGAGTATCACAAATGGACTCAAGCTGATAATAAGTTTGAAATGTGTTTTTCGTAACAGCCAGTGCTGCAGTGTTCCAGCAAAGCCCAAACATCTAATGAGTGCGATGACTATGATTGTACAAAGCAGTGAGAACAAATGAATTCATTGTGATTGTGCGGAGGTTTATTGTTTCCTATTCACAGAAACAGTAGGTGTTGTTAATGAGTCGTGCATGAGATTGTCCCTGTGTGTTTAGTTTGTTGACAGGTTTCAGCACAACTTGAAAGGACGGGCGCTGACAGAGCCCGTTCGCCTGGTCACCTTTGTGGAAACCGCTGTGGGCCTGCTCAATTTTAAGGTAAATTACAAACAAGCCTTGGGAAACTGCGTGCGTAAGACATTTAGCTGTTTGTCCATTGTTCACTTTTAGATTAAAGACTGCGTCAGCGAGCAGAGCGCTCCACGCGTCCAGGATAAAAGGGATTCGGACAGTCTCTCAGAATGAGCCTTTTTTTTTTTTTTTTTTTTGGTTTCTTTCTTTTTTTTTGCTTCCTTTCTCTCTGTCTGTCTGCGACTCTCTCTATCCCTCTCCAGACATGCTGACATGTTTTTAATTAGAACTGTTTTAATATCGTCATAGTGGAAAAGTTCTTAATGATTTTTTGGCAAGCATCAAAGCAGTAGCTGTTATAGTGCAGCACGACCTTCAGCTACATGGGGAAAAGGGCATGATTTTTGGGCATTTGGGGAGAAACAATCTGTCCCTCCTTGATTTGTCTTTTAGTCCTCTGCTTTAATTCTGTGACTGTGTTTGTGGTTGTTGGCGTGTGTGTGTGTGTGTGTGTGTGTGT
>JAOXYL010000052.1:16114706-16131106 GCA_028564955.1 Terapon puta
GAGAGAGAGAGAGAGAGAGAGAGAGAGAGTGTGTGTGTCAGTCAGCTGAACAGAACACCCCTTATGTTGCCTCACATGTTCCTGCACCTTTAGAAGGTTTATTTAAAAACACAATCAATCAAAGTCTACTTTCACAGGTGGTCTAAGCACATCACTCTCTCCGTGCCCCGGCTCATCTTTCTCTTTCTCTCCTCAACCTGTTGTTTTACATTTACCCTTATTTTTAATTATCAAATTAAATGTACCATCTCCCGTTATCTCCCCGTAGTGGAGTTGGTGGCTGTGACAACCTGGTGTCGAAAGAGCACTAAGCAATTTAAGGGCATTTGAAGATGTAGTCTTCCCTCCAGTGTTTGCTTTAGCAATCTAATCTCATCCCTAATCTCTGACAAGTTTTCTTTTTCTTTTCTTAATTTGCAGGCTCAAAGAGGACAGAGGTAGAGGTCCAGTCTTAATTAGGTTAGTTATCTGTGCGCCAAAAGGATAAGGTTCTCTCACCAGGACTGTTTCAAATTAACCTAATTGGATTTTTAGCAGAAACTCAGCAAATAGTCAGGGTTAAATAAAGAGCGCGACATAAAGGAGGGAGTTCACGTGAACTGTGTTGCGTGAACCGAGAATAAAAGCCCTTTGGAGGGTCACGTTCAAGGTTCTCCTTTCTCTCAACAAACAGCAGAGAAATGCTGCAGGCTTGTTACAAGGAGAGCTGGCCTGGCCGGGGGCACGTGAAGCTGGGGCCCCCAGCTCAGGTTGAGTTAACAATAAGAGTGGGAACGAGTGGGCTGAGGCCATGGCCACAACAAAGCGTATATATCTGAAAAAGCACCTTACAGCATCCACATGTATTTTGAAAAAAAAAAACAATTCTGTAATACCAAAACAGAACAAAAAGTGACAAATCTTTTCTTCTTCCTCCTCATTTGGGTGGCAAAAAACTAAATTGTGTATTACAGCCATCGTCTTGAAAGGTGAAAAACTCAACGGTTTGTTGTTCTTTTTGACATATATTCTTTTCTTGTGACAAGTGATTAATGAAATCCTGCACTGCTACTAAACATCATGGATCTTCTGAAACATCGGAAATCAAATCACTACTTTATGGTTAGTGTGAGTCCAACTCGCATGCTCGACTTCAGATCAGGTAACTGAGGACCAGTAGATCCAGGTGGCTGTGGGGAAGCACTAGATTGTTGCTGTTAGTTGTTTGCCCTCCGTTGAAATTCATATTTTAAAATATCACTCTTCTGTTATGTATCAAGTTGTGCTTGTTGAGCTTTGAGCTTGCTTTTAGAAAAAGGGAAGCCCAAATTGAGAAGTCCAGCAGCAGAAAAAAAGGCTAAAAATGGTTGAAAATAACCCAAAAACTACATTCTGCAAATTTCCCTGCTGTGGGACAAAGGATATCTGAATCAAACCTTTATTTTAATTTACCCTGCCAAGTACATTCTACACTCTACAATTGCTTTTTTTAATTGGAACAAGGTGACAAACAAACAAAAACTGTATGTGTATAACCTTGCTGGAATTTTGACTTACTTCCCACTCACCAAAAGTCAGAGGAATTATTAATAGCCTTTTTTCCCCTCTGATATTCGAATGTTATCAAATTAGCACTTCCTAAAGAAGCTCTGGCTGCATTAAGAATCCCAAGTTCCCCACCATGCTGAAGTGTGAAAATATTCCAGGGGGCAGTTTGATTATAACCAGGGCTCTAGGATGAAACTATTCCCTTGTTCAAGTGTCTCAGCGTGAATTAATTAGGAAGAGGAGCAGTGAGACATGTGCAGCCATCTATAAGCCTGGTTAACATTAATCACAGATGAAATGTACCTATATCATGTACACCTTCAGCCAGATGAGTTGCAATTTGAGAGGAAGGGAAATGAAATGAATCATAATGATGTTGATTATGATCGAGGCGGTAGGAGAAATTGATTGATTAATGCCAATGACAGAGTTTAAATTAGAAATAAACAATTTTTTCCTTCCCCTTCTCAAAACAGCGCACGGACTGAATTTAACAATTAAAAGTGAAAATAGTTATCATTTAAAGACTGGCTGTGTCCAAAGATTGTCCACTGTGTGCAGTAGTGATGCGTAGATGAGTTAATCAAGCATATTGATTGCTACAGCAGTGATGCGGAGTGTGGATTTTTAATTAGCACATGCTTGAGTGTGTTAAAACTCCTGCGCTCTGTCTGAGTGGAACCAAGTGGAACTGAGCACGTCAGCAGAGAACACGGCTCAACGTCCCCGCAACACGGCTCGCACCAGCGCCACGGCTGCCTCCGCTCCTTTTCCAAACCCTGGATTAACTCCCCGCGTTCCAGTCTCTGCCTTGAAAGTAGGCCGCCATTTTAGGCCTGCCCGGTCCCGTCTGCCCTTCATTTTGAATGGGGAGTTAGGCCCGCGGGAACCCCACTGTGTGTCCAAGCAGTTGTCCTCCCCTGAAGGTCCCTCTAAGGGGAGCTCCTTTGGACCCCCACAGATACTCATTCTCAAAGCTCATTTCATGTATCACATCTCTTCATAAATATTTCACAGTTCTGTGATCAAAGCCCACCTCTGTGAGCCCCTGTTTGGCTAATTGCTTTGGCTGATATACAGTGTATTCTAGACTTTGTGTGTCCTCCACAGTAAGCCAGCTCTGCAGAAATTCAGTGACAAAGAAAATGTGGTTAACACCATGTTTTACATTTCATAACTAGTTATTAACTTGCGAAATTATGTGTTTAGCCGATTAAGACTAGTCAGTTTCTTTTTTAAAAAAGTATACATTAAACTAAAAAAAACTTAAATGCTGAACTTTTATCAGAAAGAGTAAGTCTTTTCAGCCACAGGTGGAAAAGTATCTTGTGTCCACTTCATTACCACGTATTTGGATAACTGCTTGTGTGTCTGATCCGTATGCTGCCCACCTGTCTCAATAGTCCACTTGTCCAGCTGCAGATCGCAGAAGACTGCTATCGAACCACTGTTTTTTTTTTTCCCTCTCTGAGGCCCACCCGGGTCTGCAGCCGACTGGAACGCTCTGTCATAGATCTTCTTAACTCTCCAGGAAAACAGGCCTGTGCATCATAGCTGAGGCTGATGCACTGAAAATATGTAGTTTCACGCCTTTCTACTTGATAATTCTTCTTCCCTCTTCCTCTAATGTTGCTTCCCTCGCCTCTCCCTCTGTGTCAGTTAGTCAGTTGTCCACGAATGCCCTGTCTCCCTGCTTCCATTGATTCCTCAGCCTGCAGAGTGATGAAACAGCCGGACCACCTCGCCGGGGCTTTGCTTCTTTTCATGTTCCCTAAGTGCTTGGCTCTGTTCAAAAAACTCTCCAGCACTGTTTGTTTAGAATCACTCATCAATCCAGCTGCCCTTTGTAGAGAAGAAATCCCCCCTTTTATCAATTGCTCAATCTTCCCTTTTTATTTTTGTATATTTGGGTGTGTATGTGAAAGTCCAGATTCTTGCCAATGTTTATCCTGCCCTTTTGGCTCTGCCACTCTGCTGTCTCCATCTTCTCACAGCTTCTTCCACCAGTGGATTCTTGTCTAAAGACAGTCATTTTTCCTGATTAGGCCTTGTGTCAGTTTAACCATCCTTATCGGCGCATATTTTCATTATGCAGATGAGGGAGGGGCAACAGAGCGTCGCACACTGAGCAGGAGAGGATGCATGCTGCTGTTGTGTACCACTCTGTTTGGCACCCTTGCAGCTCTCCACACATGCCACCCTCCCCGACACACACTTCCTCACTGCAGTCTGTCACATTTCTTTCTACAGAGGACACATGCATGATGAGATCACACACCAGGCCCTGGGGCCGGTGTTTATTATGTATGAGTGGGTTTATCCTCTAGATGCCTGGTGTCCAGGTTGGGGGAACCAGAGAACCAGGGAGAGGCCCAGCATTTGTCAGTGGCTGACCGAGGGGTGGCAGGGGTAGGCGGGGCCGGGAGCTCCACTGCGCGGCAGAGGCCTGGTTCAGGCCCGGTTCATGTGCTCTGTGGGCTCCCAGGCTGGTGTGCTAGCTCTCAATCTGGCTCTGCTTCAGACAAGCCTCCCGTGGAGGTCAGCTGTGCCGACAGCGAAACAGAGCAGAGAGGGAAGAAACGTGTTGAACAGCACACCTGTCCTCACCGCTGAGCAGGGAGCGCGTCCCCAACAGCACACCTATGGATAATGGGCAAGCCATCATTTGACGATTAGCTTTTCCCTCCCTTTTTTCTTTCTCCCCTCCTCTTGCTTGTTTTAAGACCTCTGTTTTAGCAGTCGTTTTACATGTGGTCTCATTTTCAGTGAGAGCAGGAGAGACGGGCTTTGAGAGATGGAGAGAGATACAGCAGCGGTCTAATAAAATGCCTCTCTCTATAGAGTAGACAGCTGAAGCCCTGGTTTGAGCTGGTCTATGCTCCCCTGCTGGGTGTATTGATAAGCAGCACTGAACCCTGCGGTCAGTGTTTAATTGCATTATTTGGAGTCCTCTAGTCACCCTCCTCTTTCCTCCTTGATGGAAGGAGAGAACAAGTGTTTACTGATATAGAGAAGTGAGGATCAAAGAGATATGCTGAGGGAGGGAAAGCAGGCTAACACTCGGGAGCTCTAAGTATGATATTGATGGATAAGTGAAAGCTTCAAACCCATTGCGCTGCTTAATCCTGTAGCTATCGCAGTCATGTTATTACAACGGAGGGAATGTGGACGACTGAAGCATAACGGGGGCCTCAGATTCATTCAGGTCTGACTTCACCGACCTCCCAGAAAATCTGTGGAAATCTATGACATCATTGTTCGAGCCGGCTTTTATCTTGTTGTGGCTTATCATGCCCACTGTTCCAGACATTCACACAGGCACACACATACACACGCCTACAGAGGCGACTTCCAGCAGAGTGGATTAAAACAGCCTGCACACTTTGACAGACCTCAGTGGGCCCCAGCGTCTGTTCTGAGCTCTGATTGGGGACCTCGTTGCTTCTTTGGTAGGTGACACGCATGAACCAAAACAACACCAAACCATCATGGTCAGAACATCATCCGACTTATGAGAAAAGATCAACAGCTGAACACCGAAAATCACATCCTGTGTCACAAATGCAAAGTTTTAATGTTTCATTTTCATCCATTACAGAGTAATGGAATGGGACTAAGACCCTCTCCACCCCCTGGGAATCTTGTCTGTGTCCCATTGATAAACAGTGGGTGATGGGCCGAGACTGTTCCAAACACAAAAAAGGAGGTTTGAACAAGATGCCATGCTTGAGCGGTATTGTAAACCCTCTTTCTCCTTCACCTCTGTGCCCTTCCTCTCAAACTGATGATGTGTTTTTGTGGTGGCATCTGAAAGTCGCTTTGTCCACTCATGGTGCCCTCCCACGCCCTGGACCCTCTATCTATACGCACAAGCACATACACATACACAAATGTCCATACACTTGCACACTCACACACACACAGGGGTCAGTGGGAAGAGCATTCATTCATGTCAGCCAGCTGCACCCCCTTTCACCTGGTGCCCAATCATGAATGGTCCCTGGATCCAAGCATGGAAGCTAAGCCAGGACCCAAAAAGTATGACACACAGTCACACACACAGAGCAATCCACTTCTTGAAAATGCCTTCAGTATTTGCAGCAGTTGCCCACCACACCTGCTCAAATTGTCAGATTGTGCGTTTGTGCGATGGCGTGGAAGAGTTCCTCATTATGGCGGCCATTGTGTGTGTGCTTCTTTTCAGGGGAGCTGGGGTGGAAAGCCTACTCACTGTGGCATAGAATAGAGTGGCCATCATGTTCATTGTACAGTCACCAGCAACTTTGAAGGCATAGTGTGCTCACACATGCACACATTCACACTAAGAGGCTGCAGATGACATGAAGCATATCCCCACTTCCTGGCACCTGACATTTCAAGGATATCAGGGCTAATTACATCATCATTAACTCAAGCCGCACGTGTTTGCACGTGTGTGTGAGTGTGCATACATGCTCAGTGTGACACACACAAATCTGCGTTGTGTGAGTGCCTGTCAAGTTTTAATGAGGCTCCTCAGACATTGAACCTTTGGTCCGCCACTGAACACCTCACAGTTCTGATGCAGACCAGTGTGCACCACACACGAGGAGTCGCCCAGGGACAAATACTACTTATCAGATGGCAGAAACAGATGCACTGTTTGCAGATGGATCAGACACGGGAGACAAAACAATGAGCATTGATCCCAAGTGGTGTATATGTGTGGTTTTGTTTGTGCACGTCTTACCGCGCATCGCCGTCGATTTCGGGAGAGTATGTGTATGTGGCCATTATGTGTGTGCCTGTGCATGTAACTCTGTGTGTGTGTGAGAGCCGGAGAGAGTTGCGGGGTCAGCGAGGAGTTCAGTGTGTCAGAGGTCTCGGAGCCCCGGCTCTTTGATTCCACTCCCTTGCGGCTCGGAGAATTTCCTCTCCAGTTTCCCAGTGCTGAGCCCATGCTGGGCAAGGAGAGCCACGCCAGGAAAATTTATGTTGATGTCAGCAATGAAAACACCACCACCCCTCTACCACGTCTCACAATATTTGTCAAACAGCAGTCTGTCCATTCTTGCTCTCTCTCCCTTCGTTCTCTTCTTTCTCCCTGAATATTTCCATTCTTACTGATGTACGTTTTTGAAATCTTAAATCCATGTTGGCGAGGGGTTTCACACTTCACATGGCTTGTTGTCTCTGCGGGGACTTTGGTAACATAGCTCTCTATTGGTCTCCTCAGGGGCTGGGCTAGTTTGGGGGTGTCTTTTAAGGCGTAATCCACACATATTTTCTTCCCTAAGGCCCTGTATATGGAAATCTAAAAAAGAAATTCACAAAAGAATTACAAATACAGCATTATTTCTCCTCCGTTTTTCCATGGCCTCTGTTCCTAGAATACAGATTTGCCTAACTGCAGCATTAATTCACCAAGTGATAAACTATTGCAACCACTGCAACCTGAATCAGATTGGGTTTCTAGTGTGTGTTTGTCTGTTTTTAATCTCCAAGGATGGACCCATGCAGGGGCGCCTGCAACAGTACACCCCACTGATCACACCATCCATACATTTAGTCAACTGATATTCACAAATTTTAGTCATCTTTATCTTTTCTTTTTATGCATTAATATGCTGGTGGTGTGTTCAGGCATCTGAGACTTGAGACAGAAACCTTTTTAACTCGAGGGCTCACCTTATCTTACAATATCCTTTTTAGGTTTGTCCATGTTTGCTCATTTTATGTCTAGTGTTTGAATTTCTGACAAGTTTTCACTCTGAATTTGACTCGCAAATGACTGCCCACAGCCATGAAAGCATACACGATGTTAACCGTGACTGATCATTGAAAATTCATGTTCACGCATCTTTATTTTCACACTATACTGAAAGTGAAAGATCTTGAACCTGAAAAAAAAAACAATGAATTTCTTGTTTAGATTGATTTAATCTAAATTAAAAGTTTTTTGTAATTTCGCGTGTTGCTTGATTCCTATGCATGCTTATCTTAAATCATCAGCTAAAACATACAAAAAGGCTGAATGTATGAAACATCAGTGCCAGCGGCTTGAGTTGACCATACACTTAATATAATCTCCTTTTGAGATGTCATCTGTGTCTTTTATCATCTGTTGCTTTTACATGATATCATTCACTTTGTTCCACTAGCTGCTGCACGGGATCTCATACTGTTGGAGGGCTGCTGTGTTTGACTGGATTTCCATGTGTTTGAAATGTGGAAAATCATTACTGCATTTGTGCTGAATTGTTTTATTGCACCCAAGCTGATGTGGTGTTCATCACGCTGTGTTCCATAGATATTTATAGTGTATTTGGCTACACCTGGAGAGCACAGGTCCTTGAATTGCAGCGTAAGACACAAATTGTTTCAGCAGGTGATTGAGTTTTATGATGATATTCAGCCACACACTTACAGCACGTGGATTATGTTGCATAATATATTGCAAAAAATACAAAACACTTCCACTGAATTTCTCATTTCTAGGAATTTGCTTGTGTGGTTGTGTTGTTGTGTGCATGGTGAGCATAAAGGGTGTTTCTCTGCATCCTGTGCGTACCATGAGATAATATCCTGCTGGCATCCCTGCCCATGCAGAGACAGATTTGTAGACATGACACACTCCTGAATGCGCTTCAGACACCCCCTTTCTCTGGTGTATTGTGTATCACTTTCTCAGGAAGAAAGGTAAATCTTTTATCTTTGCTGAACTGTCAACTTAAGCAAAATGAAGGAGGTGAAAGGTACAGTACCCCCCATGAAACTGAGGGTACTCATGCATGAGCCTACACACACGTGAACAAACAAACACACACACAAGCGCACACGCACGTGGTTTGTCCAGTCAGTGAGGGTTTTTTAAAGTCCCATTGCCTGAGGGTCAGTGATAACATTCAGTGCTGATTCTTATTGGCTGAGAGATTCACAGCCTCTCATGGCACAGAAAGAAAAGCAACATGTGGTGATCTCTGCATCCTTGTGTGTGTTTGTCAGTGTGTGTATGTATTTGATCAGGTTTAAAGTATTAGTGGCAAAGCTGGATGAGATGTTTCTATGAGCTGTTGCATTTGACCTTTTAGGTGTTGGCCTGTTGCTTTATGGAGGATCAGCGCCGACACCTCCATCTTGGAGAAAAACAGTTCAGTAGAAAAAGGGAGACAGGTGAAACTGAGAGACGTGTGTAGTTGTGCGCTTTGGTGTAAAATGCACAGGATGGATCCAGCCCAACAAGCCCCCTGCCTCGGTCCACCCCACCTCCTCTTTTCCTCATACTCAAACACACATACAACAACTCTTGGTAGTCATTTACTCTGGGCCAGATTTGGACCTGGGCCATGCCTCCAGGCAGCTCCAGTCCCTTGATTCCCAGCCTTGTCCCGCTGGCCCGCAACCCAGCCCCAGCCTCCCTCTACTGGGAGGCAGGCGGAATGACTTGAGCTATTATCTGCCATCGCCTTTGCTGCTTCTGTACTGTTTTTATTACTGATGGAATGTAGAATTAGGTGGCACGCATATTTCACACTAAAACGCTGACACAAATACGCTGCAACCTTGTCCCATCAATGACTGAATCTTTTTCTCTGATGTATTTTGCATTTCTACATGCTCTGAATTTGAAGCTCCTCCTTTGCCTATCTGATCCATAATTCATATTATCTGCAATCTCAAATGTGTAATCCGCAGTGTTTTCTTTCCTAATCTTTAGAGTAACCATGTACTTGTCCTGTGATATTTATAGACCGAGATATTGTTGCCCCTGTCTTCTGAGTATTTCAGCCATCGTAAAAAGCATGAATATGTCTCATTGCAGGAAAGCAGCTGGTTGCCGCTGGAGGTAAGTGTGTGAAGATACAATTTATGAAAAGTCTCCTTGACAGTAGACATGACAAGTGGGCATTCTGGTCACGTTTTCCCTTCGCCTCCTGCATGGCATCTATCCATCATCTCATTGGTTGGCATGCCTGGCTCCTGCCATCATCACCATGGCAATGTGAGTGTCCTCCCGGTAGCCATCACCATGGCAATGGGAGTGTCCCCCAGCAACCATCAGCATGGGCCGAATGTAAGCCTCTTAACCAGGATCACCATGGCAATATGTGCCTGCCGAAACACCAAGCCGTGGTATGCCTGTGGGCATGTGATTGTGTGTGTCTTTTTTTTTTTTTTTTGCACTCGCTTTCTATCGCTCTCTATCATACACTCTTCCTGTATCAGTCTTTCTCCAGCACAGTCTTTCACATCTCACTGCGTCTATGTCGTGGGTCGGTGCCGTGATGTCGCCCCCTGTCCTAAGTGGGGCTCGGCGGGAGGCTCAAATGGCCCTGATGGAGCCGCGGTCCATCCCATCCCGCTGCTGAATACTCCGGAACCCTCAGGGAGCTCACCGGCCCCGTCTGCTTGGGACATCATCTAGTGTCGGTGTCCTGACACACAATAGTGAAAGCTGACAAAACCGCAGGGGGTGAATTTAGGAGGGGGCCTGGTGCCGAGAGAGGCATGCCACCACTCCAGCAAGGACATGGACGCCTGACACACACACACAGTGACACCCTCGTAAACAAACACCGTCTCTCACATACACACATATTTGTACAGTGCACATACACTCATGTGCAAAATGCGCTGTTACTCCCCTGTAAAGACATGCACTCATGCACACACACACACACACACACAGAGTTAATTGTGCATATTCATGAGCATACATACAGGGTGTTCCGTTTCGCAAGGCTGACTTTTATTGTTTCCCTGGTGTGTACAGTGTATGTGTGTGCACTGACGCACATGAGCATGTTTATATAAGAGTGCGTGTGCATGTGTGAAAGCGTGTGTCTCCGCCAGTGTGTGTGCATTTAGCTAAAGAGCCTGGTGGGTATCAAGAAGCATAGCTTTAAGGTATGATATGTTAATAAAATGTGTCAAGATGTCTGGAACCCTTTCTCTCTTTATAAACAAACTTACAGCCTGAGCGCTGCTAATTAGCAAGCCCATCTGTTCAGTTTAGCAAAGTTGTTGAGATTTACCACGGAAACTGTAAAAAGACAAGCTCAGTTCGACACGGCAGATGACAAGTGTTAGAAATCCCAAATTCAATTCCCCAGCCTACAGTCTCTTGTTGAGTCTCTTATTCAATTACTTGACTATTAATATATTTATTTATTTACAAATGAATGGGAAGTCCCTCTCTTTCTTTTTTTCTCTCTTTTTTTTTCTTCTTATGTTAAAATGACCACACTGGCACACTCTCACACCAGCAGGACCGCAGTGTTCGCTGAGGCACAGCATATGAAGATACAGGGTAACATTCCCCAAACAGCATCATCCAAAGCTGTGGCAATTTGCTGGGAGAACATTAATTGCTGTGGCTGGGGCCCAGGTTTTGCATGCTAAGCACTCCGCAGCTAAGTCTGCAATGTGTGTGTGTGAGCGTGTGTGTTTATGAGTGAGAGAGTTTGCATTTGCTCGTGTGCTTGCTTATGTCTGCGTGTGTGTGAGTGTGTGTGTGAGTGTCGGGCAGAGCGAGGGGGGGACGGGGGGCACAGGGAGTCCATCTGCTCTCTTCTGCTCCTCTGCACTGATATAAGATTACGTTAATCTGGGTACTTGTCAGGACAGGTTAGTGAAAGCAGACGACTGGGTGGGACTCATGCTAAACAGGTTGGCTAGAAAACGGCTGTTTTTGCCCTCAGACTCTGCAGTGTGGGCCTTGGCACATGGCGGTGGATGGCAAGCAAACAGTCCCACAACTGCAGTGGATTTCTGAAGCCGCAGATTTACAAACATTGTTATAACCCCCAGAAAGCAGTTAATTTACGCAGCCTAACGTCTTCAGGTGATGGAGGGAAGTCAGCTATGTTGTAAAACACCCATTTTATTAACCATGCTAATTTTGGTGGTCTTCATATGACCAATAAAGGCGACTTCAGTTTTTTTGTCTGTCTGTAACCATTAACTATCTGTTTTTTTTTCTTTCCTGTGAGTGTGTGTTTGTATGTCACACACACCACGGCCGGTCCTGTGGATGTCAGGCCCTCAGCCCGTGTCCCTGCCCGCCCCTCGCGTCACCTCTGTTGTGTTTAGCCCCTCTTCCCACCTCCCCAAACATTTTTATTCAATTAAATAGCCCTCCTAAATCCCATCCTGCATCCTGTGCTCTTCTGATGTTGTTTTCTCTGTAAGCACTTTAAGGCCGTAATGATTTTGTAACTTGTTATGCTAATTAGAGTGGCCCTCTCAGACTGTGTAGCAAGGAGAAGGATTTATTGCCCGTTTGCTTGGAGGGGAAGAAAAGAATGAGAAGTTAGAGTAATTAATCCCGTTAACCAAGGATAATTGGGCAAAAAATAGCCCTGCCACTGGCACTGATGGGGAGGAGTTGCAGTTAACCCTGTTTCCTGTGTTTTATTTCAAACTTAATGTGTCCTCTTGTTTAAACTTCCTCTCAGGATTCGTGCTAATCTGCTTGCTTGCAGCCGATTGGTGGATGGAAGTAGCATTGGGGGCCACATAGAGGAGGTGCCTGAATTCAATCAAAACATGGGTTTGCTCTCCTGTCCAGAGTGCAAACTGTCAGGTTTTTAGTTTGGCACAGAACAAAAAAAATATTTAAACTGAAGATCACAGTAACTGATTATATGTGTATTTCTTTTCTTAAACTTTTGTAATAAAAAAAAGCAATTCTGTTATTTAGCATGATACTAATTTCCTAAAGCCAAATGAACTTTTATTTCTCCAAGCAGCATGTTCAGAAACGCATTTCATTAATTACCACACTGCAGACAATTAAATGCTCCTACTTAATAACCTTATTGACGGTGGTTAAGTTTAGTCTTTCACCTAACTGTTTTGCATTAACATGTTTTTATAGGAACAAACATTTTCCGGTTTTTACAGTGGAATTCCCATGCACATAGCCCTTTTATGATCAGCTGCAATAACAGGCAGTGCTAACTCGTTCCATACCCACAATCCTCTCCCTCAGGAAAAACACTCATCTGTTTTTGTCAGTACCATGCCGGGACTGTATCATTCATCCACTTTCAAGGAATTTACGGGCTTAAACAAGACCTCCTTGAAGACGTATTTGTGTTAGAAAAGAAAAAAAGGGACAAGTAATGGGGAAAAAAATGTTTCTGTTCTTCAAAATGATTTGGTCAGTGTATCAAAGGCTCAGAAAATGTTGGAAGATAACAATCTATATTAAAACGTGACCTTTGATGTGATATTTTCATTTCATTCTTTTGCCGAAATCTCATTTTATTGCAAATGACAATGGATTGTGCTCCTTTACTACAAAAGCATCCACTGGTTTATGTGTTTTAATTGAAAAAAAAAAGGTTGCTGTGTGTTTTTGTTTTTGTCGTTCATTCTTTTTTGAGGCGTAAAACCAGGGATGCCATCCACATCCTCTGGACAACAAAAGGCAGCAAACAATTTTGCTGCATTCATTTGAAAATCCAGCATTTCTGGGGCATTGTTGCTAATTGCTGTTTTGATTGTTTTCAAGTTCAGTTATTAGCCACATTAGGTCAGATTAAGGACAAGCATGCCGAGACAAAGCCAGGTAATTAAGAGAGGATATGGAAGCCAGAGTCAGCCCTGTCCAGTTACACTTGACTTCATTAATACGGCTAACTTAAATCAACCGTCACAATGCTAGCAGGAAGGCTGTGTTTTTCTCAATGTGAACTTGTAGTCCTGCCTTCCAGACTTCACAATAGGCTGTTTAGCATCCACAGTATGGCTATTGTCACTGTCAGCCATAGGATAGGAGGCAAGGGCATGGCAGAGGAGAGGCTACCAGGGAAGAGAAGTTAGGCAGAGGGACCAGGGGGAGAGCACTTGACATACCCTCTTGCAAGCGCAACCCCTCATTAATTACACCCTAAAGATAATTATTTTCTTGATTTGTTTGCTCTGTCTGGCCACATTTCCTATTGTGCCGCCCCCGTTTCTCTCTGCTCTTGTTTACTTATTTATCTATTTTTGTATTTACCCCCTCCTCCCTGCCTACACCATATGGTTGCAGATCAAATAATGTCAAACATTTTGCCCTTGCAAGTTTTTGCAATTTGCAGTTTCCAAATGTGAGACCTGTTGAAAGCAGGAGTGATAATGGGCATGCTCTACCCCCCGTCGTTTTTGTCCCACCATATCTCCCTTCAATTAATGCTACAGCGGGAGTTTCATGTAATAACACTTGCACTTCTGAGCTGTCCGCATGAGAGAGGGAGAGAGGAGAGAGGAGAGGGAGACAGGAGAACAGAGGGAACAGAGGGAGGAGGCTGAGGCAGGGAAGAAAGGAAGAGGAAGAGAGAAACAATTAAAACTGGGCTGGGATGCCATGACGGGCCTGTGTTGTGCGGCCATGTGAATGTTGCATGTCAGCTAAATGGAGCAGAGAGGGGACTTTGTGATTGGCGTTGGGTAGAGTGCATGCTAAGCTTGTCTATCATTGTTGTAGAGCGCAATCAAACCGGTGCCAGCAGGATGGAGGATGCGTTGACAGCTGTAATTACCCATCGCCATGGTGATCACTTTCGGCCTGCCGTGGATGGCCGGCGGAGGCCCCTCCTCCAGTCAGCCTTTAATCAGATTGGGCTGTCAGTTGTCAGGTAGACATGGGTGGGCCGGACACTCTGTATGTGCACTGCCTTGGGTCCCTAAGAGTGTTTAATTAGGTATTTCCATCCAAACACGGGCCACTGTTAAAGCGTAAACAAAATACATTAAATACCTCACAGAACTGCAAAAATGCTTGTCCACTTGCCCGTGTTTACAGAACAGGTGCGTACGTGTTTTTGTAAGTGTGGTCATTTATAGGACATATTATTACAGCTCGCAGGATGTCAGGATGTTGTGGTTATCTATAGCATCTCTTTGACTCTCCATATAAAAGCAAACATAATCATTGTCTCAGTGCTCCTCTGTTTGTTTTTGTCTTATTTATACTTTGTGATATATTTAATGTGTAAAATGATTGGTATATGGACCTTAAGTACTAAGTTTCCTTTAGGTGTCTGTTTCAGTAGCACTTAACATCACAGTGTTTAATAAAAACCTGCTAAATCCTCTGCGGGCTCTCTGAAAAGCCTGAGAAGCAACGAAAAGCAGCAAACGCTTAGTTAAAGTCCAGGAAACTGGCAACGCCTGTCATGTTTTCACTCACTGAGACGGTACATGACTCACTGTCCTTTAATGTGATGCAGTGGTAGCAGCCTGTAATGGTGCAGTGCTTAAGGTAACAGAGAACGCCAGGTACAGCCTGATAATGTCAGTGTGATAATTAGTGCAGAGAGGCTTAAACCAGTGGCCCACGGGGAGACAGCCCCTGGTGTGGAGAGATGGCACACAGCTGGATCATACTTAATTAACTAATTGAATATCATTTTGCCAGTTAGCTGGAAATTAGCTGGAAATTAAAACATGGACAAACACGAGACTGAATGGACATTATGAAATTAATTTGAAAGAATGCCTTTTTCTTGCTAAGCTAATGGTCTGATGATGAGGGTTGATTTAATTTCATTGCGCATAATTACCGTTTTTCATCCAAATTGTTCTGTAGATGTGTTTGGTTTAAAGAGACATCAAGGTTTCTCATGTTTTGACTCCCCACAGCCCCATAAGGTGCTCTTGATCTAATGTGTGTGTAAGTGTACTGTACTGTGCTGTATGTGGAAGTATGACTTTCATTAGTCCCATGTGCGATAGCCAGAGTGAGCCTCGTGCTGTGAGGAGAGAGGAATATGGCTTAAGAAGGTACAAAAATATCTTTGGATGTAATAAAAAGGAGGTCAAGCTCATCTTGGGTGACACTGGAACCCAGATTAAGTTCCACTGATTTAAATGTATTTATCTAAAATTTGACTGTCTGCTCCACATATGTTACCCTCAATTCAGATTTTTTCTTTTCCTATGAATATGTGTTATATAATTTTTTCAAAGGCCAGTAGACATAGTTTTTATTGAATGTGTTCATAATGTAATTTTACATTCTTCAGCTGCTCAAAACAATATTTACATTGAGTGCTTGACATTTTTTCCTAATTTTTATGAAACTGAAATCATTTGCAGAACTCAGAAGTCTGTTAAAAATCCTAGATTTTGTTAATCTCATATGGACTGATTTGTATGGAATACATGCATGCTTGGGGTCTAATTTAGCCTCCAAAAAAGTAACTTCACAATATAGGATGTCAAATTATATATTTCATTTTTGGTGAATGGCAAACAATATATGCTTGGATAATCAATAAAACATATAAAACATTTAATATTCAATAATTTGCTGTGAAAATACTTCAGAGTCTGACCTTTTACAAAGTCAGAAGAAATGAAAAATATTTAAATTTGGGTTATTATAAAGGGTTATTGCTCCATGCACAACAGACTCAGTGGGACCCCAAACAATAGGAAAGTAAATTTAGTGAACTAGACAGTATATCACATAACCATACATGCACCCTGAACCTTTACTTTAAAATACCAACACACTCAGGTATACAGCTGATTCTACACATGGGAAATTGACCTCACTAAAATCTCACCCCAGTTCTTCCCAAATTCAACAATAACTGTTCATGCATGTATTAAAGGGCATTTTCAATTAAATGTTTATTTTAAAAAATCTGAACCATCCATAAGTAAGTAGCGTGTAAAAAGAATTTCTTTATAATTAGCAGTCTATCGGTTTAATATCTGTTGTAAATATCAGTCTGTGTATGATGACTTATATTTTTGCAACTGTCGTAAATTGTTCTCACTGTCCTCACAGTTAGGCATCTTTTAATCGTAATCATATTATTCATTTATGAACCACAATAATTATAAACTCAGTTTGACATCCTGTTTTAATAAATGGGACACATTTTTCTCTTTTA
>JAOXYL010000052.1:16160558-16170978 GCA_028564955.1 Terapon puta
TTGATCGTGTTTACCACGCCACGTGTTTGTGTACTAAAATGGAAGCACCCTGCTCTTATGGATTTGCAGATTTAATTATGACAGCACGAGCGTCCCACTGTGTGTTTACCACAAAGAGTCCCTCTCTATGGAGCTGAATAATTTGCTCTCCACTTCCCCAACTGTGTGGCATTACTGTGGTTTTCCTGGGCCCAGTGGAGAGCAGTGGGGACCAAATGAAGAAGAGTCACCTGGCGTCTCCTTCCAAGGTCTCGCAGAGTTAACATGTAATGAATAAATTAATATCTAATGAAGAAGAGGGCCACTATTACACTCACCCTGCACTCATGCCATCAGGGAAGATAGAGGGTGAAGACACTAAATACTGCAGTGGATGCTGTGAATTGACAAACAACATCAAAAGACAGAAAGAGTGGTGCTAAATACTTTGTGTGCTCTCCTACTGTGCTCATTTGAGCAGAGGTTAATGTCATCTGTACTTTCGTTCTTTTGTCTTATTTTTGTTTTCATCTAGTAAGGTTCATGCTGGAGCTGTGCTTTCATCACAGTGTGGGCTGATTAAAGATTTTTGACTCTCATAAGCAGTCTTTTTTTCCGAACAATTGTTTTAAAAGACCGAGCAATGATTTCTATCAGTTTTTCACTTGTGTTTTGTCTTTCAGACTGCAAAGAGCCGAGCATTCATTGTATGATCCTGAGGCCTGCTTTTAAATTATGGACATTTATACACAGTCTCCCAATTAATCTATAGTTCTTGCTCTTTCCTGCTCTATGCAATTATCACCTCAAGATAACTCTCTGTAACTGGCATTGTATGGTATGGTATCGGGTGTATGGTGGTGGCAAAACAATGTGCCTTCAGATTTACCTTTCTTTTATCTTTTGTCATTGAGGGATTTAATGCGTCATTGGCACACGTGCAAGCTGAGTCCTGCTGGGCTGTTGCTAATGTCGAGGCCCCCTTGTGAGAGTACATTATCTCTGAGCCGTCCTATTATTCTGTAACAGTATTGACTTCTAATGTGCCTATCTACACGTCCCCGGATATCTAACGTCATAATGAAGCAAACTAACAATCCATTATTCTCATCTCTTGTCATTACTGCAAGAAATACTCCATTAGTTTAAGTTATCTTGTTTAGTTCTCTTAGTTTACATGAATGGCAATTGGCTGTCCAGCAGGACATAAAATGTATCTGCACAAAGGCTGTGAGTCATGTGATCGTAATTTATCTTCACTGTTTGGACTCATTGTTAGAAATTGGCCATTTTTTGACAGCAGGAGACACAAACATCAAAATGGTGCTTCAGTTTGCAAAACAGCAAATGTGTGTTTGAAATTCGTGATACGTTCTCAAAGCAAGACAATGTTGTAATTACAAGCTCCTCAGTCACGGAGACAAAAAAAACATTTTTGTGATGCATCAAACATAAATTGTGAAGATAAAATCAACAGCTTTTTTCAAGCAGTCCTTTGCCAAACATTTACATCGGATTTCAGTGCACACAATATTTCCCCTGACCAAACATCTTAGATAAAGAAACATCTATAATTATAAGTTGACCTTTGGAAAAATAGTTACTATGATGAAATACTGACGATTGACATTCTTAGATGGCCACACCCCTGGATCACAGATGCATTTCTTGCTCTCTCTGTTTCTTTTTTTTTCACCAAATATCAGGTAACAGGCTTGGTGTGTCCCTTCACATGTGACCTTATACTCAGTCAAAGATCTGTAGCTCTGTAGTCTCACACAGTGAATGAGCTGAAGCAGAAGAACCAGCTGTTTAGTCAGACTCAAGACTTATATATTATATATTATATTACACTTGTGTTAAATGTTCTTCTGAGTATGTTTTGTTTTTTTCATGCAAAAAGAGTCAGAATTTATTGAATGCATTTGATGTCTTGATTGTTGTATTCCTGTATTCACTATTTTAGAATACTACTGGCAAAAGTACACATGAACAATGGAGAGCTGTATCAGTGTAAGAGTGGAAGTGGTCTCACAGATAAGGCAAGGGAAACTAATCAAATAGACCAATCAGTGTCTCTGCTCAATGTAAACAAAGTAGTTGCCAGAGGTGAGACGTATTAACCTCTCCCCTGGATCGAATATGATATTTTTAGCTGTAGTGAGCATTCAGAGTGCACTTTGATCCGGTGCCCATACACAGAGAAAGTCAGTGCTGATCTGCACGTTGGCGGAGTCTTAAGAGGAAACAGCGGAGCTTTCTCAGGCCATAGTGCACAATACAATAAATTTCATGTACAGCGGATCTTTATTGTGCAGGTTGTAGCGGGCATGTTTTGAAATGTGGCTTTTGCTTTCTTTGTTTTCTCTTTCCCTGTTCTTTCCCTGTTCAGTGTCACTCACACTCCTTGGTTGCATCATAGTGTTAGCTAAATATCATAAAGTCATCGACCCACCTCTTTTGTTTGATTTTGCCAGCATAATGTCAGTACAATGAAATCAAAACTAGGAGGAAGGTACAACTAACCAAGATACTTAGACTGGAAAACTAAAACAGCATTTAACTGATAAACACAACCTGATATTAAGTATGCAGACATAAATGATTAAAGATAGTGAAATGAAACAAATAATATTGGTCAACCCTTGAGATGCGATTAGACATAATAAATAAAAGAGAAAATTTAGTGAAATGCAATTATATCACTTTATTTGCACATAATAAGATCTCAAACATTTTATTTCCGAAATATATAGGGCATCAGTAAATCAGATTCTACATCACTCCATCAGTGATGTGTTTCTTAGCCTCTGAAATCGGGCCTCTAATAAGATTGATGGGGTGATATGACACAATTATTCTTATATCCCTGAGAAGCAATCCAAAAGAACCAATTCATATGTGCAATTAGATTCCCTGATATCGAGTGTGAACTCTCTCTCTCTACAGGAGCCAGCAGAAGCACATGTTCTTTTATCCCAGATTACACAGATAACACTCGGTTACAATGCGAGCAGCAGAGGTAGAAACATTTTTTCATATACATACATATTTTTTCAAAGCATGCAACACCACTTATATTATCTTCCCAGGTACTATGACTTATTTTACTGAAGTGTAATAAGTGTTTTGGGGCATATTCTGTCTGCAGTAAATCCAATGTGTTGCCTCAGAGTCATGAATTATGTCTAGATTATTGTTCAAATTCAGGCGTGAGATTTTTGCTTCACGATAACTTCTAAAAGTCTGAAAGTGATCAAACGGGTGCTTGTTTTTTTGGCCTTTACTTGTTTTTTTGTATAGTGGCAGGTGTCTTTTCCCTCACCATAAATCTGCAGTGTTTACGAGCAGGACCATCAACGCCACACCAAAAACAACTAAATATGTCACTGTTCTCCCCATTCTTGTGCCATGTTTGTGCAATGACATCACTGACCACTGACTGATTAATTACTCTAACGGTCCATTCTTTGGCAAGGGGGCATTGTAAGGTCACGACCTTGAGGATAGAGGAAATGGTTGCAATAAGCAGGGGGTCATCCTTCTGCCGATTCTTTGGGTTAACCACCCCTGCGTCACCTGTGACCAACATACTGTCCATCTACCGGGCACTGTCCGCCCTGGTCCTCCTTTAACAGCAGGAGAACAGCAAGAGGTCCCGTTCCCCATGCTACACTAGACAACAGTTTGGCCCAGGAGAACAATAAAACAGTGTCAGTTTCTACAGGAAAATAGAGACAAAGTGAAAGAGGAAACAATTCGTCCACAACAGGACACACGGCCGCGGAGGATAACCTGCCTTCAAAGATGCTGGGGTGGCGTATCAGAATAGTTTGGAGGTGGCGCACTTCAAAAGGCTCGGTGCAGCTCCCGTACCGAGTCGTTTTTCCTGCCATTCTTGTGGGTTGGTTTTGGGTTGCTATAAGTAGCCTGCATCCTGTCCCTCTGTGGTCTCAGGTGGATAAGTTTTGTTTTTGTAGCTGCGGCCAGGCCTTTAATGGCTCTCTGTGCTTCCACTGCTTCTGTTGGCAGGGCTGATTGGCTTGTTAGCGATGTACACATATATCATAGGAGAGAGCTGCCAAAATCCTGTGTAACTCACAGTGGCATGGCGGGGTCAGCACACTTCTAATTAGAACAATTATTATGTTATGTTAACCTTTAACATGGTCGAAGTCAGGCAGTCCAGAATTTCAGGGCAAAAAAATTATCACGAGATCGAGATTAATGCCAGAATGATGATGTATATTATGTAGATCTTAGCAGTTAGCAGTATGATCACAAACTTCATCTTTAGTGACAAATGCTGTTCATCAAATATGGTCAGTCCTGCTGTTATTACTACATATCACAAGTCACAAGTAGTTATTCCTAACTTTTTATTAATTTGTTTGTTTTGCAGCCTTGGAAGCCTGCAGCCTTTACTATTCACTGGCATTTGTTAAGTTTTAGCCAACAAGGACAGATCGCTGAAACACAATATGGTGATCTGAGCAGCGGCAGAAAATGAAAGTGAAGGGCCAGTAGCATTTTAATAAAGTGGATATCTGAGACTTGTGGTTTGTTAATGTCTTCAAATCCTCTTTGTCCTTGTGCGAGGAAGCATCTGTTCTGCGCTTGTCCTAAGTGTCACTGTATCTGCCTTTATCCTCTAGAACCTCCAGGATAAATATAGGTTTGAAGACGTGCCAGTCTGCAACTTTAGTGGACCCTTCCCCGTCCGTCTGTCTGCCTCCGGCCTCTCCTCACGCTCTCCCCCTTTCAGAGCTTTTGTGTCCTTTTGAAACATCTCGTCCATGTTGATCAGCGGTGGTTTGCTGGTTACCTCTGCTCCTCCCACCACACACAGAGGCACACATGGTCCATTGTTTGGAGCACCAAGCCTGATTAGCGTGCACTCACCGACGGGGCTGGTAGGCAAGCCACTTAGAGCGGTAAATGACCTCTGTGGTGTAATTACAGGCAGTCTGTGGTAACCTGGTGGTCCAAACCCAGGCCAGAGTGCACCTCTGCTCCCACTGGTCCACCTGCCCCTTTGTTAGCCACCCAGGGAAGACTGGGTGACTAACAAGTCCATAGTCCTCCATACCCGCATCCCTCTCTTCCCCGCAACCTCCCCTTCCTCTTAATGGCTTTCAACTTTGTTTGGCTTTCCTCTCCACTGCCCTGAACCGTAGGTCATCCTCCCCATTAATTACAGCTTCTGGTGATTACGGGGTGAGAGGGAAAGTGGCGGAGTTTGCCTAGCGTGTGGCGGGTCCAAACAGGACAGCTTTAACTGTTTATTTAACCATGTTAGCGTCTCAGGTTAAGTATGTTCATGCCATTGTTTCCTCATGACCCCTGACCCCTGCTGCCTGAAATTAATCAAGCCATCCATGTCTGAGAGTTTAAGGCACCTTTTCATATGAAGAATATTTTTTTAGCTTGTTTTATTTCAGGGTTTGGATTGTGGCAAGGTTAATTCTATATGTCATGACATAGTTATTACCGGCATACAGTACCTAGTTTTTTACTCATTTATTCACCTTTGTTGAAGACAGGCAATGAAATAAGGGGGGGCGAGGCAAACTCACACATGCTAACGGGTGCAATCACAGTCCCATATCCTGATTGTGCAGTTGGTAGTGTGGACAATGAGGGCGGAGAGAGGGAAATGTGCAAGGCAGCTTTCCATTATGAGATAGTGTGTATTACTGTAATCCAGAGGGCCTCCTGCTCGCTGTGGCGTGTGCCAGACTCCTGGGTGGGCAATCTCAGAGACAGTGGGGAGGCCCAGCTTATTTCTGGGCACATTTGGCATGGCCTATATGGCTGTTACAAGAACTGGAAGTGGAACAGAAGTCATAAAAAGACGTTTTGAGATTTTAAGCGAAACTTTTTAAGTGCTCGAGGTGGAAGGTGTGCTTTATCTGTTTTTGCTTTAGATTTTGGGGTAAATGTGGAACATTGGCAGGTTGTTTGACATGACTGTAATGCAGGAAAAACTATGGTGTCTCTCTAAAGCATCTGTAACCGTATGATTATATATTCTTCAGCAAATTAAAGTTTCTGTCTTTTACTTTTGTGTCACTAAGCTTATTGCAAGTGGCTCTGGGCTCGACACAAATGTTTTTCTTAGTAAGAAAGAGTAAACGTGTAATACAAAATACAGGGACAGGCTGCAAGGCTGCATGTATGACAGGACCGATGGCGCCTTTGATGCAGTTTGTAATTGGTCCTTAGCTCCTGTCACTTACTTCCTTGTGGTTCAGTTGTCAGAGACCCTCACAGTAAGAAAGCCTGTGTTGCCCTGAGGACCACTTGTTGGAAGCACGCTGATCCTCATGGGTCTTGAGTGGCCTCAGGAGACTCTGAAAGCCTGTCAGTGTTCTGCTAGAAAGCTTAACTGTGCTCTGAGGGCACTAGGCTGGCACTGGAGCACTGCTCTCCGCTGAGACAGAAAGAGATGGTTGGTGCCCCACTGGAAATGTACCTCATGCCTGTTAAGGTGTCTGCAGGAACATTGACACAGAGGGCTGCGCAATGAAAACCCCACAAAACAGAACACAGGCACACACAAACAAAAAGCAACATGCAAACATAGATACATTCAAATAATCACACATTTTACACAAAAATAGTTTTGACTGGACTTACATTATATATATTATAGATTTAATATTTTGAATTTGTTATATATTTTAAATTTGTTATATTATGCCAGTTCAGACAAAAATGTATCAGTATCTAGTGTGTATCCATATATTACTTTTACATAGTATCTGTTAACATCTATAAATCTACGCATATTCACACCCTCTGTACACAGCTCACATCACCGAGGCGCCTGATTACCATAGTTACTGAAACAACAATGATGATCGGCCCAAGGTCGTAACCTTGTTTGACCTGAGTTCAGGGGGAGGCTGTCTGGGTTTTCCTGAGAATAATAAGGGGGAAATCTTCACTTCCCAGACCTCCCAGTAACCCTACAAAGTGGGAGATTTACGAGGCCCAACAAGGACTCCCGTGATTGGCTTTATGACAGGACTTCCACTCTGTTCTCAAATGATGTCATTTGGGAGTCCTCGGCTCTAAACTTAGAGGATGCAATGCCCAGAGAGGGGTTTCACTTGCACTAAAGCTGAACTGCTGCAAAGGTTAATTAGCAGGGAAGCAAAATAGGATAGTGATAAGTTTGCACTATATCACACACGGTCACTTGTAGCACTGTGCAGATGTTCCTGCTCCATTATGTAGCGGTGCATTGTACCCCTTTAAACTTGCAAACTGAAATATACAGTGCTTGCATGGACGAACAGCTGACTTTCACTCTAATAGACATACACATACACTCTCACAGGCATACACTGGCACTAGTGGAGACATACATGGGTCACCTGGCAGGTCATGCCCCCCCACTGGTCAGCCCTGCTGTAAGACTGCATTGATTATGTGCTTCTCTGCGAGCATGAAGTCAAGCATGTTCATTTTAGCATCTGTACTCCATGTGAGCACATTTTCCAATCGTTGTGTATGTGTTTGTCTGCAAGTATGTCTCTGTGTTTTGCTGCACTTGGGTGTTCATGAACCAAAGTCATTGTGCCAACATTTTCAGGAGGCTTGACAGGATCATTGTGACGGGGTAAGGCTGTGTTTTTATTTTTGCTGTTGGCTTTAGCCTTAACTTTTCATTTGCGGAAAGGTGTGTCCTCAGCCATTAGAGGCTTTGTTGTCCCTGAGCAGAGAACTGGCACAGACAAAGACAAACTGATGCTTCATGTTTTTTTAAGCTGCAGAGGAACACACCACAAAGACTGTAAGCAGCTACCAGGGTGTGTGAATCCAAAATATCAGAGAAAGAACGAATGACAGACAGAGAGAGAGAGAGAGAGCTTACAAGCCAACCGTTTTTTTGTCACTGTGAGCTTCATTAACAGTCTTGTCATGCCTGGAATACAAATTAAGAACACGTCTGTAAAAAGTTGCAACATGAACTGCAACATTTTGCTTTGCACAGCTGCTGTCAGCTCATTGTCTTTTTCTTTGTGCAGCTATAAAGAGAAATGTTTGAGGCAAAAACAGGAGAAACCACACTAAAAAAGTAAAATCATTAATTTCCTACAAGACTTATAAGATTTGGAATCAGCTTAAAAAGAAAAAAAAGCAGCTGAGAAGAGCCGGGGGTGCTAATTTACAGGCTCCAGAGGTGTGGTGGGGCCCACGAAAATAGCTTATAATAATTAATAATAATTTGAAATCATGGAGGGGCAGCCTCAGAAAGTAGGCCCAGAATTCCATGCTATGTAGTTGGATATACTGCAAAAACTATAGGAAATGATCACACATCAGTTTAACAGCCCCGAGAGAACAGCCATCGGCTTGTCTGTCAGCGTCTCAATGGACGTGTCTTCATGTTGGCGGCTATGGAGCTGCCTCTTCTCCTCCACAGAGAAAAGGAGAGAGAGAACGAGGGAGATGACCGTGACAAACTCTGTGGGAGCCCGAGTTGCGCCAAATGTAATCGAATGTTCTGTGTATTATGATGGCCCGTCAGATCTCATCTCATTTGTTTCTTATCTCGCTTGTTTTCAACAGAACGCTTTGCAGGCCACAAGTGACCCGCAAGTGCTCTAAATGAAGGCGGCCTGCTAATAGCTGTGAGAAGACACCCTGGGAGCAAGCATGAAATATGTGCAGGGACCCATGACCACTGAGATAATAGCCCCTGCCCAAACCATGGACTCTCTCTGTCCACTCTCTCCTCCACTCCACTCCCACCCAGGTTTGGAGTGGCTCATGTCTGGGACAGATGGTAAGATGAGGCCCCTGAATCTCAGGCCAGACCACGGGAGAGAACAGTGCCCCATGGATGATACGATGACAAACAAAATGTGTCATCCGACCGGTTTAATGGATGTTTTCTCATGGTTAGACCCCTGTGGAGCAGGATAATAATCAGTCATGCATGCATACTGTATGTATGTGTCTGTATATGTTAATGCAGTTGGTTACTGCAGTTTATTATGTTTGTTATGTTTATTTGCAGGATTAAAATGGTGTGCATCTGCTCACAGTATGGTCTTTTTTTATTTATAGAACAAAAAACAAAAACCTCTTTCTTGACCATGCAGGTTTATAGTCAAGGCACTAAATAGTAGCTGCAGTAGGCGAGCGTTGGCTATTTCCTAGCAGGGAGTTTTGTGTGTAGGAGCTTTTTGTGTTCATGAGTCGAACCACATCCAGGGCAGGAAAGAAGAGAAGATGGGGGCAGCTCTAATTAAAGCCAAAGGAAGAGTGTCGTCTGCTGTGAACTCACGACTAGGGGCCACAGCAAATCAATGGACAGCCAGCACTGTCATCATCATCAACAGCTCCCGATCAGAGCAATTGGAGGGGAACAAAAAGGAATGAGAAAGACTCTACCAGGAAGCTCCTACCACCTGTGCAGAGCAAGAGAAAGCGGGGGAGAGGGAGAGAAACACAGGGACAAACAGACAGAGAGAGCAGAAGATTGTGACGGCATGGCTCAAGCGCCACAGATTTATCGTTTCTTAGTTTAGGGCAGGCAATTTTGTCATCATCGCCGAGGACATCTATTTTGATAAACAAAGGTGGAATGGTATGAACATTGGCTGTGAGCTGAATGATCTAATGACCCTTTAAAAAATATAGATTTTTTTTGGCTTTTGCTAGAGGATCAAACTGCTGCACACGGTGAGTGCCAATGGTAAATGTTCCTGGCAATATAAAAAAAAAAGTGTTCCCCAAGAGCAGATCTAGACTATTGAACCCTGTAAGCGGTATCAGTGCCCTCCTGTCTATGTGAACTGCGCCTCTTTGCCAGCAAGCAGAGGGAGCGCCGGATCAGATTCTTACACAAACACAAGCACATCAACGGCATGTTCTCATGGCATTAGCATTCCAAATGTTTTTCAAGACGAATGTGAATGCGACTATTTTTGTCTCATAACCCACTCTCTCAGATAACTCCCTTTGAATAAATGAATTCTGACAAGGGGAATCTGCATACAAAAACACAGCGGGTTTGGAGGCAGCGGCTGGTCCACTGGTGAGGGCCTCTGAAGCCCTCTCTGAATCTCTTCATTCACTGCCTGCTCCTTATGGACTCATGGTTCTTTAAATGGCCGCCTCTGTTTATCCCCTTTTCACATTGGAGGCTAGTGAGGCAGTGAGGCATACAGCCGCACATTAAACCCTCTGTGCCTCTGGCTGGCACCTGCACGTCCTTCACAGACTTGCTCTGAACTCTGAAATTCTTGAATTTTTGCAGATGCTCTGAAAAGGTTACAGTACAGATTAGTGAAGGAAGACAGAAAAGAAAGAAAGGAGTTCTGTTCATAAGAAGAGTCGTGATACAGATGTGAGATCACAGATGTGAGATTCAAAATGTTGCAGGTAAGAAGTGTCTGATAGCTCCATACAGTGGCGTAGCAGA
>JAOXYL010000052.1:16171078-16182584 GCA_028564955.1 Terapon puta
ACTGCTTCAGTGTGCATAAAATCATTATATACATACTGCTGCTCTATTGTCTGTGGTTACCTTATGTGGGATTGTAATAGTTAGCTTACTATGTGATTTATCAGCACAATTTATCAGGATGTTAGCAACTGCAGCTATATTCAATGTATATGCCAAAATTGGTTGATTGCAGTTTTTCATGCTCTTGTTTTTCTCCTTTGTTTTGTTGGCCCAATGTGGACATGATTACTCGGGCGTCCTTTTGGAGTCCCCAACCTCAGCATCTGCACTTTTACCGCATTTGGAAATCAACTATCTGACTCTGTCGCTCAAGTTGACTAAACCAAGTGTACCTTTTAGTGGGGAGAAAAGCCCCCGAGAGTCCTAAAAAGGCCCAAGCTTTTAATTCCACGCCTCTTAAGTGTCCTGGGCATTTTTGCACACAAGTGACCTTTTAATGAATCTTCTGTCATTTTTTAATTAGCTACTTTTTTTTAAATGCCTAAAAAATCACACTGATTTGCAAACACAAAATCAATCAACAGCTTTGAAAAGGCGAAAAAAATAAGTGTTATAAGCTACTCATACTATTAAGTATATCCTGTACTTGTAAGTTCCATTTTAAGGCATTATTAATTATATGTAGCAAACCCACCTGTTTGAAATTTTACATGAACAAAGCACTGATGGTGTCAGTAATTCCAGGGCTCCTGTACTACAAACAGAAGCTGAATACAACCTTTCTGAATCATTGCGGACTTAATATATGATCCAGATCTTGCATATTATGTTTTATTCATTCCGCAAAGTCAGGGTCCAGATTACCATATCACAAAAGTCGCTCTGCCTACAGTTTGTATTGTCTGCTGCAGACAAAACTACCGACATGCCTTGTTTCATTCTGCATAAACCTTACATTAGAAGACGGCGCTGCTATTGGCACTCCACCCATCATCCCATGTGGCGCTGGTGGGCATATAGAGCAGACTTTCAAAGCGGTGCCATCTCCATATGTTCACCACGATAATCTTTTATCCGCCGTCCCCGACTCTGGTTCACTCCCTTCCTCGCCTGTGGCAACAATTTTATTTCTGCATCAATTAGCACAGTGATTAATACAACAAGCAAACAGTTTAGAGGTAATGGCACACAATTAACATCTTTCCCCATCATAAAGGGTATGCTAAACACTCACACCACCACTTTCTCCTGCCTGGAATAGAGAGACGTGTTTAGTCCCTAATTCATATGCTCTGCGATGGAAGTGGAGTGGGCTTGGCTTTGTACTATGCCATCACCACATTAATCTAATTATAGATAGCTGAAAATGAGTCTTGCAAATCAGGACTGTGTGTGACACCCCCCCACCCCCCACCCCTTACACACACACACACACACTCGACACACAAATACAAGAAAAACGCACACACACAAAAACGCGCACACACACGCCTCACATTGTCCCCTAAATAGGAGAATGAATGAGAATGCCTTTGCTTTTCAATGCACTGCCACCACGCAAGTGCCAACCCACTCTTCAAATGCCAACGTCGCCGGTGAAAAGGCACCATTCACTTGCTTTTGTATCCAAACTTGTTAGTGACTTACTTTTACCACCTACCCCCGTCCTTTTTCTTTTTGCCTGTTTTCTAATTACAAACCCATTGGCACGGGGAGGGTGTGCATGGGTAAATAGAGCTGTAGGGGCCTGTCATGTGTGTAGTAGTGGAGAGAGGTCCTCGCAGCGCTGAGGGATGAGATGATTTGTTGTGATTGACAGCTACCTTGAGACTGGCCTGATGGAGTTGTCAAAGCTGTATGCTAACAGCCTGTTTCCTTACCACTGCAGATGTACTCTGCTCCGCTGTACTGCACACACACACTCACACACACCCGCACGCGCACATCCTCAAGCACAGCATTTTCTAGCATTAGGCACATCATGGGAACTCAAATATTTATTAGGACAACGGTTTTTAGATGCAATACGAGAAGAGGCTGTCAGATTTCAAATCGAATTTTGCTTTCGGGGTTATTCTCGTATAAACAAACATTTTGTACTGACAGCTTCACACTGCCACCTCTTCCATATCACAGTCTTGTTTTTTCTGCAAAGCCAAGACAGAGCTGTATTTGAGGGTGCCGTCTTGGGCTAACACCGGGTGTGTGAATACAATGGCAATCCTACATCTGGGAACTCAGTGGGAAAACTATCCCATTTCTCACTTGTGCTGTTAGAAGAGGGTGTTCATTTTTACAAGGTGGATAGTGTTACTACAAAATGAAGTTGTGCAAAATTCCCTGTGAAAATCTGGTTATGAGCGTTAGCTATGATTTTGACTGGTACTATTCATCACATGGGTCCACTGAGAGTCAGCAGAGCAAGTTTGTTTATGGTGGGCTGAATCCCTTCCCACCCATAGAACAAGAGAGTTAGAAAATTGTCACAAAAGGGAATTATAGAAAAAAAAAAGATGCTGTTTATACAAAATTTTATTTCATGTAAACTTTTGTTTTTTGTTGTGAATGTACAGAGTGAACACGAGAATGTGTTTTCGTCACATGTAACCAGATTTATCTTCCAAATTTAAGTCTACCTTTGGGGCAAAATGGACATAATTGCTCTGTTGTTCTTTGACTTAGCTTACAGGCTTTGTGATATAGTGCGAGCGTGTAAGTTTGTCAGTAGCCTCAAGGAAACGCAGCAGAAAGGAAAGGTGTGTCACGGCTCAGAGGCTCTTGTTCTGTAATAGGGGCTCAGCTTTGTCGGGGTATAGAATGACCAACCTCACTCTGCACTTGGTCAACGGATTTCTCCTCTGGCCCCGAGTCTTTTTTTTTTTTTCCCTTTTCTTTCTCATTTTCCCTCGCGCCTCGTTCTCCTTGCAGTTATTCATCTCGGGAACAAAAGCTAAGTGTTTAGCTGTGAGCCAGATCAAGGGCCGGCTTCTTCCTCCCAGGAAAAGGTGGAATAACAAACATGGCCGACGTTGAAATCAGCCATACCTTCTGTTGGCTCCAGACTCCCACATCTGTGCCGCACCTCTCTCTGTCTCCCACACAGCTGCTGCCGAGGCTGGGGAGGCTTCAGCCCAGTGCCTCCCGGCTCCCATTGCCTGCCAGTCCCCCGGGAAGCAGCTGACTGGCACCCAGACTGCCAGCCAGATGATGGATCCTACCAGGAGAATCAGACATGACAGGGGGAGGTGAGGCTGCAGGAGTGGCCACCACTGAACCTGAGGACGAGGGGCAGATGCGGTCAACTGCCTCGGCTCTGTGCGTGCGACTGTGTGTGTGTGTGTGTGCGTGCGTGTGTGCGTGCGTGTGATTGTTCACATGCAGATATGTTGCTGTCTGTGAAAATGCATGCACTTGAATGCCCATATCTGTGGGTGGTTATTTTGGCGTATGCAATCAAGTTGTTTTTTTTTTTTCTTTCCTGTAGTTTTTCACTCCAGTCACATTCTCCATCTGGACCTGAAGTATTTCATTAGCTGTAGGATGTTGAATTTTATTTTGAAAGCTGACAAAATATCAGCAGCGTTTAACTCTTAATGTCTGGCATGTCTGCTACTGGACCCTCGCAAAACTGTGACAGGTGCCAAATGACACATGTTGAGGTCCAGGATATGAAATTAAACAAATATGAGTTAATGAAGAAATAAAAATGTAGAAATTACATTTGCAGATATGACGTGTCCGATTAAATCCTTAAGGTCATTTCACACAACAACAGGTGAGTCCATTGCATCTCTAATTAGTATAATTTGTAAGTTTTACTTAAAAAAAACATTTAAAACCTTTTACTTGGCTCAGCATATTGTTTTGTCATTTCTGGCATGACCAGCTTGATCTTGTGATACCAGCTGGATGAAAGCTTCATTCTTGCCCCGCGGCGTCCTGCTGTGCCATTGCCTCAACCAGACACTGTGATGGTAAGTGACTGCTGTAATTGTTCTGCTCCCAGCTCGCACACTTCAGCCAACCAACTGGCTCCTTCCTCCTGGTCGTGCCACATTGCCCTCATGGGCCGCCTTGGCATGAACCCCCAGCCCCCCAGCGCAGCGATTTAATACAACTGTACAGTTTGATGTTGATGTGGAATTTCTTTCAGATGAATGCCCATTAATGACTGTAGCGTTTACAGAAGTCTCACCCTTGTATCGGTACTACATGGAAGCATTTAAAATAAATGGGATTCAGTAAAAAAATGTTGTTTGCTGGTGTGATGTTGAAAATAAATCAAAGTATATGAGAATTGCCAAAATGAGTTTGAAAAAAAATATTTTTCTACTTACCTCTAATAGTATAAGACACGCAAAGTCAGCCTTATTTTTACACACCAATACAGTGGAGGAAAAAATTGTTTACAGTGCTCAAAATGAAAGTAAGACAAAAGAACTGCTTCTGAAAGTTGTTAGAAGTCTAAAGATTAGATAACTGGGAAAAAATAACACCAAAACTACATGGCAAGATAAAAGAGGAAATTTGGAGATATGTATATTTGATTAGAGTGGACTGATCCCTTAAATATTTTTCAGATTGGTGTAGAGATATTAAAAAAAAAGACATTTTTTTCCCAATGTGGTGGTAGACATCACAGCCAGCATTAAGTCTCTATATCACTATCTAAGTGTTTACTTAGCATCCGTCGAGTTTTCTTCATCGTCATCCCTCTTATGCATGCACTCAAATGCTCTCGTTGCCTCACGTAGCCTCGCCGACTATACCAGCACCCACACACACACACAAGAAAACAAACAGGGGAGAGGGGAGGGCTTCTCACTGTACTGTACATCAAATATTAAATTGTTTACGATGGCAAATAGACTCATCTTAGCCCAGTCTGTTTGAAGTGACAGTCATTGCTGCGAGAAGTGGGTAAAGTGGATCAGCCCTCGTCGTATAGTGAGGACCTACCACTGTAACTAAGAGACTCATTTACCATTCACTCTGTTGTGTCACTTCTTCACACACTTACATGCTGGAGAGGCACCCACTCTGCATTAGTCAGTACTGACGCTGATATCTTTGCTTTCGGGTGTTAACGCCGGAACCCTGTAGTGGTCTCTGTCCGTTTGCTTATGTAACAAACGTCATACAGTGAGGAGGAGGAGGAGGAGGAGGCGGTGGAGGGGGGAAGAGGAAGAGCAAGAGAAAATCCGGTAAAGAACAGCGAAACGTTCACCGGACCAAAGAACGTTAGAAGGGGTGGATTCTGCAGCTGCCACACTGTTTACCCATCAGCCATCTCCCTTTACCCACGGGGTATGAATATACACAGCAACACACACGTGCATACACGCATGCATGTACACCACACACTCGAGCTCAACCTTAGGGATTTGTGTGTCTGGCTTTTATCTTGCCTAACCACCAGTAGTCAAGTCAGGAACCCGGTGAATAATTCACTATATTTACCTGCTCCTCTCCTCAAGACTTATAATGTTTGTATTGCGGCGCAAGTAAATGAATAAATAAATAAATAAATATATAAATGAAGCACTAGGTGAACATGTGAATGCATAAATAACTAAAGGAGCAGGGAGTCGGGCCGGTGTCTCAGCCTCAGAGGTATGTTGCCATCTTCTGGTTTTGGAGTCAAACTTCAGGGAAAGTAGTGATTTTGCCCTGAGACCTTCGGTGCTCCCTCTTTCATATTCGTGACTGAAGTGCACAAGTATGTGAGCCTTTTTTTTTTCTCTTCATTGGCAGCACTGTAGCACCCAAGTTTAACTTTAAAAGAACAGAGCCATTGTTGCGCCTCTTTATTTCACAACGTAAAATGTACTTTAAAAAAACGACTAGTCCCTGGCCAGCACTTGTTTAGTTCAGTCAGGGTTCATTTCCACCAAGTGTCTTCATTGCTTTTATGTGAGTTTTGCTTAAATATATCACATGATCATGCATCAGTGTTATTAATTTGATTACAAAATTATGCTAATCTTGTTATGCAATAATATACATTTTTGGTTGGAGACTCGACGCTCCACTTAAAGGTGTTCTCACGAGTTGTTGCCAGAATTTAGATGCCTTTCTTGTTCATCTAATTTGCATGTATGATTATCCACATATGCCCTCCTGTTCCACCACTGCTCCGAAAATGATCTGCGCTGTGGCAGGGTGTTAATTGGCTTGGCCCTGCAGTGTGTGTGCGCACTGGTGTGTGTCTGTGTGCGTGTCTGTACCTCCACCCAAATGTTTGCGTATGTATATGTCAGCATGTTGACAGCGTGAGCAGTGTCGGAGTCTCTCTCCGCGGCCCGGCACATGTGGCTCTCCACCAGTCTGAGCGGCTCTTTCCTCTGTTCCTAACATGCGCTCTGTGCCTCCCCGTCCCTGTCCTGCCCCGCTCGGCTCTGTGAGGCCCTGTCCGCCGCAGACAAGGCCTCACCAAGGAGCCAGACATTCACTGTGGCTACAGAGAGTCAGATTCTTTAGACCTACAGCCAGAGCCGGGCCACGATTCAATATCATAATTTACTGACTCTCTGTAGGGTCATGTTGTAAGAATATTATCACGTCAAGTTCTTGTTTTGCAAATGAATGATTTCAAGCAAATTGTGATCAAAAACTTAAAACTGAATATGAATTTGATTATTTTATACATGATCTGACACATGATATCTTGATTGTAATTTCAGCCATATTCTTCAACCATAAATAAAATGTATATACAGCAAGACTTCTGTTAACATCCCTAACCTCTTTTACTGAAACAGCTGGAGACTACTGACTTGACCACTGTAAAGACAGTTTTCTAGTCTCAGATACAGTCTGTTCGATATCAAGCAGTACTCTACGGTGACTACCTTTACTTTGTTTCCCAGACTCTCTGACTTTCTCAGCCAAGTCCTGTGGCAGTCGTGTTCATTCCATTGTTCAGGATGTCTCATGGGATATTTGTGAGTCTTCCTTTATCGTGTCCGGCTCCACCAGCTATGTTTCATCATGCTGCTGTGTGGTGTCCAAGCTCAGTACCTGCTTGTGTGCCTTAGTGTTATCTGCCAAGCATCCGTGTGAGTGTGTCTGCATGCTCTATGCGGTGCAATGGTCAGCTACATGAGAGGTGCTGTTTCCTTCTGTGTCAAAAGCGTTTGTGTGACTTTACTTTGTGTGTAGCTCTGCTATCCGTTGTGTAGAATTTTTGGTGGGGTCGATGTGGGGTGCTGAATAAGCGGGATGCCACGCTGAGTGGGCACATGCCCCAGAAAGTGCCAGAGGACAATCAACACCACCGCCAAACACACACACACACATACACATACACGCACATGCACACACACACACACACACACACTCACACACACAATCTCTTGCTCTCCCTCTCTTTCTTTCTCCTTTTTCCTGTCTGTATCTTTTCCTACTATCCCTCCTTCCTCCTTTTTGCCTGCGGCAAGACAGCTGTGTCCATCAGGCCGTGAGGCCCGTGACATCGGTCACATGCTAAGAACCCACTAAGATCATGGCAGCAGAGCAGCTCCTCTGGCTGTTTGTGCAGGGAGGATATGTGCACAGGCTCCCTCATGACCCTCGTACAAACATTGACCAATCCGTTTTTCTCAGTGGTTAAAGAATGAAGAGACACTCTTTCTAACATTTGTCAGTTAATTCACAAGGAGCAAAATTTATTTGGTGTTGCTTTTTTTATCAGGAATATTTTGGTGGTAAAATTGTGAATAACTATGATGCATGACTTGCCTGCCCGGAGACAGTCCAGGAGCCCATTATTGACTGACAGTGTGCATAAAGAAATAATTTGAAAAGAGACAGACCAGTTAAAACCTTTAGGGATTGAAATGTAGAGCAGCAATGGACTATGATTATAATTAAACCAATAATTCAGTCAACACCAAGACTGAAGAAGGATTTTCCTTCAGTCATGTTCAGTTTGCAGGCCTCACTTCACTCTATTAAATGCTTTCATGTGGTGCTGGCAGCAATAGATGTACCAATGTTTTGAATGGTCCCACGGTAATGAGTGGACCATCATATTGGCCGCTGAATGAGATCCATTATGATTTCATGGCTGGTTGGGCAGAGTTTTAACTGCATGCTCCATAAAAGGTGCTGACTTCACTTGGAATCACCTGAATCTTTTATTTTATATTACACATGGCAAACAATAAAAGAAGAAATTGCAGAAAAGATAAATCACCTACTCAGTGTTAGATCCAAGATAGACCAAGATAAAAGAGTTTTTACATCCTATTGATGCAAATCAAATTGTTTCTAATGAAATAACTGGACTTCAAAGCTGCCTGAAAAGCTCTGGCAGGCAAACCAGAATAAATGGCACGCTGATAAACATACAAATGAAGATGCCGGTTTTACAAAAGAAATATAATTAAACAAAAATTCTTATCTAAAACAAAATTCAAAAACAAAATGCACCATGCCACTTATTTTATTTATCTTCTGTTTGAATGCACCTGTACGTTTTACATTTATAAACCAGTGTAAGTGGTAAGCAGTCATCTTTCACTAAAGCAGGAAAAAAAAAACTGACATGAAATAAAAATCTCTCCGATTTAACTCTTGCGTGCAGAGTGTAACTCTTTTACAGAACCACAGCGCCCCTTTAAACTGTGGCATAGGATTCTGTTGGACTTGAAAACATACTTTTACAGTGAACGCTGTCACAGATTGCAGCTCAAACCTGTAACCAGTGATTAATTCAGATTCAGAAACATTATATTTCAAATATTTCTCATACCTTGTCCATCCTGGATCTTAAAAAGATTAGTGTGAATAAAATGTGCTGGTTCATGTAGTATGTGGTGATTAATTATATAAATTCCCAATCTGTGTTTTACATTTATAAAAGCATGTATGTTTGTCTGCCTTTTTTACTTGCTCGTCTCTGTGTATTTACACTTTCTCAAATAATACATTCGGATTGTGTTTTTGTTGTTGCCCCGCTATGTGTTAAAATTACAGTATTCCTGCTGTTGGTAATCCATTACCCACAGCCACGTCAAGCTGTATTTATAGTAAAAATATTGTCACACATTGCTACAGCTGCTCCAATTCACTTAATGTCGGGCTTTAAGGAGCAGCTAAAAGCTTTGCTCCAACAGCTCTGTGTCTTTGATGTCGGGGAACTGGATATCCCCCCAGATCTGGAACACAGTCCCAGAATAAACACTGTGGTCTGGAGGTTAACTTGCGGAGCACCATATAGCCTGAATGCTGAAATCCATACGGCTTCAATGAAGGTGCCTCTCTCACTCCTCTCCCCGCCTCACCCTTCATTCATTCACTGCTTTCTTCCCGTCTCCCTCACTCGAGCAGCTTTTGTAACTTTGTGTAGTGCGGCAGCCTGTGCTCTCTCTCCCTCTATCTTTGCCTCTTCATCTCTTGTCCTCCCGTCCTCTCTCTCTGTCCCTTTTCACTTGCCGAGGTCCGTTTGAACAGAGGAGCTGTGCTCTCTTTGACCTGTGCTTGTCAGTGTTAATTGTATGGGTTTAATTACAAAAACACATTTAGCACGTTGAAAGGGGTTTAAGTTAAATCCTTCCTCTTCAGACCAAACCTCTAGGATTTAGATGTGGCAGGGCTGTATCAGCTATCCGAGTCAGATTAGATGTTGCCCCTTATCTTTCCACAGCCCGTCTTTTGAGCCTCCTTGTATTCAGCTGTCTGTCTGAGGCTTTTGCAGGCTGCTTAGACGCTCTTAGCAAGGCAGCTTGATTTGTACGATGCGTCTTCTCATTGCTTCCTTAAAGAATGATTTGGTGCCCCCCCCCTTTTTTTTTCTTTTTACTTATTAAGTCAACTGTAAAAGAAAACAGAAAAAGAAGTTGCAAAAGTGGTTCTTTAGTGAAAATAATATATGAGACTTTGTCAAAAGTTTAAATTTGGTTTAAATGAATCAATAAATTAATTTCACCGTTTTTAATTAATTTATTGTTTTTTTCCCTCACAAGTCACATCTTGTTCTGTGAAAGTGTGTAAGAATAATCAAACAATTCAAATATCCAGAATCAAAGACTTTTATCTGAATGAGACTAAATGTACAAAATCACATAGCTTTTAAAGCATTTTTAAATACTTGAAATGGAAATGTGAAAATAAGATCTTTAATTCGCATTATATAAAATGTGTACACGTTCAGAAATAACATAGACATAATTCTGCTGCACAGACATGTCCAGACTTAATTCAGTTGATTTCAGTCCATTGTGAGGCAGCCAGTGATGCTCTGTTTAATCAGAAGGATTTGTCATGTGATTGACGGACTGTTGACAGCAGTATTGGGGCAGTATTTAGCAAGGTCTCAGGACCCCCGTGGCTAAAGTGAATTTTATGGAGGCACTGGTGGGTCGCTGGCATAACAAGAAGTCAGGCAGTTTTTAAAGCTGATGCAAATGAAGGTATTTCATGTTGACATCTCACCGTCTGGGGTGTGATAGTTGATCACTTTGTGCATGGTGGGAAAAAACAAAAGTGCATGCAAAGCCAATCCCACTGCATAGTCTGTGTGTGTGTAAGCGTGCGTGTGTGGTTACACCCACCGCTATGCCTCTCCGTGTCTGGGAGCAGAGTAGAGTACATTAACAGACCTAATTTACAATGTATGGACTCTGCAGACTGGAACATTTGGAGTTATGAGATAGTTAAGCGCTTGGTTAACAATGCTTGGATTGAAAATGGGGCCAATGGCCGGTAGTCATTTTGTGTCTCTAATTATGAGTTATTGCTGTGGAGAGTTTGAAGTCAGCAGTGAAAAAAAAATGCCTACACGGTCTAAAAATAAATTTAGTAAGAAAATGATTAAAGGTAAGCTAGGAGTATAATTATTTTTATGCACATAATGTGATATTAAATAGACTAATGTGGCATGATTTTACAGTAGTGGCTTCGTTTGATATTCTTAATATTTATTTATTTATATATTATTAATTAAATTATTTTTTATTTATCTCTTTATATTTTAATGTGTATTTGTGTTTTATCATTTCAAATGTTTTGAAACTAATATAGAAAGTCCATTTTCATTTGAGTATTAATATTTGAAATGGACACATTCACTTAGATGGTGTCTGCTTCTTTTTTTCTTTTTTACTGATTTCAGGAAAATAAAAGTAAATAAATAAATGAATACATAAATAAAACAAAAACAAAAAAAAACTCCTCTGATAAAT
The DNA here is from genome assembly GCA_028564955.1 of Terapon puta. Taxonomy (NCBI): domain Eukaryota; kingdom Metazoa; phylum Chordata; class Actinopteri; order Centrarchiformes; family Terapontidae; genus Terapon; species Terapon puta. The sequence goes on from JAOXYL010000052.1 coordinate 16,182,205, forward strand.
GAGATTTTGATTCTTCTGCTTGATGCAATAGCATGTAAGATTTCTGTGTAATTGGTAGTTGTTTCATCAATTACAACACAGCAAGTGAAACTTTAATTAAGGCTCCCTTGGATTATAGGTTCTGTAAAATATTTTCTAAAATAATGTCTAAAGGCAACAATTTCCAGAGGGTGATTACACTTATTATTTTGAAGAAAATAACTTCAAATGTCAAAATGTCAAATGTAGTGGAAATCAAATACAATCCTGTGCTTGTCCATATAAGCAATGTCACATAATATCTAAATTCTTTTCAATTATAGGGTTTTGTTTCAGGTATTTCAACCTAAAAAACTGTGATCACAATGACATTATATTATTATTATTATTATTATTATTAT
>JAOXYL010000052.1:16197544-16223685 GCA_028564955.1 Terapon puta
TGTTACAAATCACCGAAAACGGTCAACCTAACCTTTTCAGTCTACAAAATGATAAAGATAATACTGCTTGCTTAGCCTTAGACCTGAGATCGAAAGATTAGTAAAATTAAAACACAAGCAAGACCAAGCCCCCAAATGGTCAGACTGTTTGTTTAGACCAAGTTGTGGTAATGAGACCTGTAAGCCAATCAGACACAAGTGGTTTTTATAAACATGCTATAATATCGGTGGGTGAGTTCATGCGGTAGATGTGTGCCTTTACCTAAATGTAAGGACAGTGAGGGGTCGATAGGATTTGTGACTAGAGTTGCTACTCAGGTTGCTTCCCCAGAAGTCATTGCTCCAGATGTTGTTCAGGGGTGTTGTTGGTTTCAAGTCCTGTAGTGGAGACAGAAAATGAAATAAACTTAAGGCAGCAGCACCAGCATTGCACAAGACCCTCACTCAGTAGATTCTCCAGAGGCAGCGTCATAAAAGGGATCTTGTTTTTTTACAGTAAGTCAGAGGAGTCATGCTGATGCAAAGAGAAAGATACCTTGTTGTTGACAATCGCTTCCGAGTCGTCGAAAACAAACTCCCCATCATAACTGTTAATGAAGCACAGGAGCGCCAGCAGGGCGACAGTGGCCTTGGCCTGGACAGGAGCGAGCTTTGGCAGAGGTATTTGGTGATCCCAATGAACTTCAGATAATGCCATGATGCACCAGGTCTTTGGTTGTTCTGCACCATCATCTAGTCTCTGAGGAGAAGGAAGAAGAAGAAGAAGAGGACATAGTCAATCTGGGTCAGCTGCCACACATGCAATCAGGAAATATCGAGGGCAGGCTCAATGAGGAAGCTTTACACACTGGGCAGATTCACACCTTATCTTGTGAGAGCGGTGCTGTCAGAGGTCACACTGACGTGTGTGACTCCCATGTTAGCCGGCCGACTAGCAGGAGCCACCTCGCTGGAGGAGCCCTCAGCCGCACCTGCACACAGCCGCGGTGACTTAACTCCGTGACAGAGAGGCGACACTATATGACTGACGCACGGCGGCGTGAAGGTGAAGGCTACCTCGGCGGGTTAGCGAGCTAATAAAACGTAACTTTAGCACGCCTCGTTAGCGGGTTCTGCTCCGGTTCACGCGTCGGGAACATGGCAGGTGCGCGGCGGCAGCTGGACCGGCACCCGGCGCGCTCTTTCCTTGATATTTTTAGCCGAAAATGGTGAAGGGTTCCGGTCACAACACAAGGACCCGGCGACGAGCGGACACGGTGCTCTAGGCTGTAAACAAATGTACACGCTCGGGTCCAGCACTTCCTGTCCGGCGTCACTGTCACGTGTTCCTTCTCAGCCAATGGTTGAGTTCATCGACAGGGCAAACCTCACTTCATTATCTTTAGGCTGTGAAACGTCCCATAAATTCAGATCAGATCAAGAGACTCACTCTTTTTTTTGGACCCACTTTGTTTACTCCTTTGATCTTGAGAATGCTATTTACGATCATCCAGATAATAGTGCTGTTTAATATCTATCGATATTCTACATGCAGTAAAGAAACTTAGAAAATCACAATTTTCGGTCTTTCCTTTTCCTCTAAAACTGATTTTTTTTACTCAATGCCCATAATTTACTAAACAATAAAAAAGTCATACACCGTTGGAAAAGTATGTCAGTGAATATGCTTCACTGTGGTCTATTTTATTTTTATTTGAATGAATGTCAAATAAAAATATATCTTATTTATACTCTTCCTGCCCTTTGTCCAATTCATATTCATATGTGCTGCTACAGTTCACCCTAAATATTTGTCAACCAAAAAACAAAAAACAAAACAAAAAACAAACAAACAATAGAATCATTCAAGACTTCACAAACATACAGAGGTTATCTTGTGAAAACTCTCGCAGGTTAAACATCCTCAGAGTACTTGTTGTTTCTTTTAATGGAATAAAAAGAACTGAATGACTGGTTGAAGATGGAAAGACTTCACTTCTCCCAGAGAGATCTGGAGATTAATAACCTCATTCTAGAGTAGTTCAGTTCACGCTGCTTCTTTCCACAGAAATAATTTACAACTTCACAACTGATTTTGAAGCCTCATACTCTGATGACTCTGTTTCAGAATCAAAATCTTATAAAGAACGGGTGAAAGGATGTACTGCAAGTCAGGCGCATAAATTAAATATAGAATAGTCCATCGTCTAAAACTTCTTGTAAAATAAAGATTAGGACAATGTGGACAATATTTCAATGAAAATTCTGAAAAATTCAAATAGTTTTAAACTTTTGAATTTGCAAAAGTTCACAGAATTAAGTTAAAAGATCTGGAATGTGCAAGATAACTACAGTCATGCATCTGACTCTCTCCCTATATATCCACTCATTGCTGGCATGGCCATTGGCATAATCCTCTCATTCTGTCATTCGTTGTCCTTTCCTCCCACACTTGTTACTGTAACAGTGTTTGTTTGGAGAAGTTTTTGTTCAGCTTTGTTTATGCATGTTTCAGAATAAGATCATTTTGACACTCTTCATATGTAGTATAATGTTGTTGGAAATGATGCAGTGGAGGAACATTTGAGAAGCATCCATTTTTCTACATCTGACTGACACATCTGACTCATCCTGCCTCGAAAAGATACAGAAAAACTGACCCATGCTTATATTACTATTGCATTATTGTGATTGCTTATTATCAGACAGACCCAATCCCTAAACACTCCCCAGTTGATCCAGAATTTGCATCATATGTGCTGACAAGAAGTAGAAAAAATGGTCATATTTATCCCACATTACCTTTTCCGCACTGGCTCCAGATCAGAATTTATACTCACAAAGCCCTTAATTGTCACACAGCATCGTATCTTAAATAGCTCATCGTTCTCTCTTGCCCCACCAGAATGCTGCACTCCCAAAATGCAGGGGTTTCTCAAGTCTCTACTAGTACCAAGTTTGGGTTCAGTGGGAGGACACCCTCATCATATTTAAGAGTGTGCTTAAACATTTTCCCTTGATAAAGCTTATGGGTAGGGCTGGTTCAGGTGAACTCTGAGCCAGTTTTAAATTATGCTGCTTTGGGCCTTAGACTACCAGGAGATTTCCCATGACACACCGAAAACCTCCGTCCTCTTCTCCTTCTCCTTCTGCTCACATTCATGTTCCATTAATGCCTGCCATTAACTTTGTGTCTACCCCAGAGTTTCTATGCTTTCTTGTCTCGCAGGTTCCTGTGGATCATTGTTGAAGACCACCTGCCGCCATCGGCCTGATTAATTCTCACTGCAACAATTATTATTATTAGCCAGATCTCTATTGTTATTTTAGCTGCTATTATTAAGTATTTTTTATTATTATAATAGTTGCTGCTATTATTAATCACATTTCTATAATTATTATAGTTGTAGTTACTGTTATTATTGTGGTGGCTATATCTCTGTCTGTCTGTCTGTCTGTCTGCCTGTCTGTCTGTCTGCCTGCCTGCCTGCCTGTCTGTCTGCCTGCCTGCCTGCCTGCCTGCCTGCCTGTCTGTCTGCCTGCCTGTCTGTCTGTCTGCCTGCCTGCCTGCCTGCCTGCCTGCCTGTCTGTCTGTCTGTCTGTCTGTCTGTCTGCCTGTCTGTCCCTCAACCAAACCAGTAAAGGCAGGTGGCCAACCAACCAGAGATGATGTTTCTGCTTCTTAAAAGGAAGTCACCAAACGCTTGCTCATGTAGATGATATTATGTGTAATGTGGTCTGAACTTGCTCTATATGTTAAGTGCTATGAGATAACTTTTGTTGTAATTTGGCACCACATAATTAAAATGGAACTTAGTAGGCATGGAAGTTACTTTCATTTTTAATCTCTACATACACATTGGTAGAATGTAATACAGGATTCTTTAAAATAAAGAGAATGAAACATAAAGATTTATGTTTCGAATAAAATGTACACAAAAGTTAATATTTTGACTCTATGACATGTCTGATTATTATGTCAAAGGCACTGTAGTATAGAAATATGGCAAATTTAGGCTCAATGTAAGCTTGTAGCACAGAAGTGTTATTAGAAAGACAGCAGCTGTGAATATATTGACCCTTTTAGCCATAAGAATGTTTTTTTCACCACTCCGTGGTTAGATTTTTTTTAACTGAGTAGCTTAACATGACAAGTACTTCACAATGTTGCCAACTTTGAAGTTCAGTCTCAATTTCATAAATCACCTATTAAATAAAGAAATGCAAAATGTTGATGTGCATTTGCCTCATTTTACCTTGCATCTTCCTGTCCTTCTGTCTGGTAGAACGGTCTGTTGCCTTTGTCAGCGCATGGAAAAACAGCATGGTGTATGTATTTCATAGACTGTGCGGCTGTCGTCTCAAACACTGATAATCTGTTTTCTGTCACAAGATATGTTAGTAGAAAGAAGTGCTAATAGAAAGATGAGTGTCTGTAAGAATTAGAGGTGCCGATGTTGTGGTGAGGCCCGTGGCAGGCTTTGGGATTTTGTGCTCCACTTCACCTGTCATTGCTTAGGGAAGACAAGGAATCTCCCTAATGGCCAGAGCCAGGGGCCCTGGGCGACGAGCAGGGGGAAAGATTGTCAAGGGCACATTCTCAGACCTTTAAAATGGGTCTCAGGGTCGGTTAGAGAAGCAGACACTTATTCAGCAAGAAAGCACACATAATTAAGGCCATGCTTCAAAACATCACCCTTGGTATCTGCACAGTCAAATCCAATTTTTATGGTGCTACCAGTTTGGTGAAGCTTCGAGGTTTGAAGAATACGCCAGTGTCTGTGCCGCTGGTCTGCCACAAGAAATGTTCAAATCGGTTCAGAGCACACACATAATTCTTAATTTATTCAGTTCCTACATCTGGCCGTGATATTAAAAGCTTTCAGCAGATTTTTTTTTCTTTCTCACCAGGAACACGGGTACTTCGGCAGAAACATTTAGTACCCCCAAAACTGCCTAATTACCACCCCATGCAAAATGCATGAAGTATGGATTTCATCTCCTGGTTCTTCAGCCATGTCAGTCAGTTGGAATTCATGTTATTAGCATCACTTCCAGTGGGCTGGCCAGGGCGGGGTGGAGGACATAATGAGGGAGGATGTCCCAGTACCACCAATGGAAGATCTAGTGGCCCAAATGCAGGGAGACAGGGCTGCCAGTGGAGACCCTGTCAGGGAGGGTCCACTGTTTTGTGATCACGCAGAAGGTGACAGACATTGATTATGTGCAGTCTGACATAGAATCACAGTAGAAAGGAAAGGTCAGGGTCAAATGGCGTGAAAGTGAAGAAATGGCTCGGCATCACGCAACGTCCTGAGATGAAGGATGCAGTCTGCATGTGTTTTTCATCATTAGCTGTTAATCACCGTTGGCACAGTTTTATTTTCTCTGATCACAGTGGGTGTTATACATAATAATATTCTCCATAGCTTTGTTTATTAAAGAAAATGTTCACTAATGACGGGCAAAGTTTATATTTGTAAAACATGCTTGGTGGTGAAATATTTTATATTTCTTTAAAGATTACTTATCTGGCAAAAAATAGATGTACTAGAACTACTTTTTCTCCCAGGAACAAAAATAATCTCCTGGGCTAATGTGTGTTTATCCCCTTCAGACCTCAAACATTAAATATTTATTGGTTTCAGCCCATGAAAATGAATTGCTTTAAAATTTAACTTCTGCCTCATTATTAAGTAGAATCAAAGGAGCAGGGGAGAAAATACAGAGAGGCTCAACACTGGCACAGCAGACAGACAAAACAGAAACAGGAGAAACTTTAAGATGTCATTTTTTATACAAGTAAACCTCACTAACTTGACCTGGATGTAATTTTGACATAAATATAATATCCACAAATGCTTTTTAGTACTTTTTTTTTCAATGTGAAGAGAGTTTTTCAAATTGAATCAGGCACAGTGGATCAAACTGTAAGAGAACAAGTTAATAAAGAAAATATTTTTCAAAAAACGATTTGATTGAATTTCATTCACACAAGAGAGAAACGCAAGATATGAACTGGTCAAAAAATAAAACGGAAAGTGTCATGTTGAGCTGCTCCTGAGCTTGGGTCTTATGAGTTATGTGTTATATGATGTTTCCCAAAAGTAGTACTCTGACTGTAGGGAGAGTACTTGTGCCCTGCAGCACACAAACTCTGCCGCAAGCCCTTCCTCTGGAATCTGGACTGATCTGTGTCTTGGTGCCAAGCTATGCTGCCATGGAAATTGCTGGGATGGCAAACTGCAAGGTCAATCAAACATAGTCAGTCCTTGGCCAGACCTGAAATACAGAGAGCAAAGCTGGCCAAGACCACTGTTTCTCAAAGGCTTCCTTCTTTTGTTTGAAAGTGTTGACGGTGCTGCACATTTGCAAGAGACTTAAGTCTGTTCCAACCCAGCTGGAAGGTAAAACCTATTCCTTATTCTCCTCGATAGTTGTCTCTCTTTTTTTTTCTGGAAGCAAGAACCATTCCCTTTTCTACAACTTCCACCCATTTAAGTCACTGGACTCCAAAGGGCTCTTGGATAACATTCCTATTTTTGTCTGGGTGACAGAGGTGGAACAGACATCTACAACAAAGGTGACTGAGATATAATTGACTGTAAACCAAGAACTGAGTCATCGCTTGTCATACGCCCCGTCTGAACCCCTTTAAAAGGCGCTCTTCACTCATTATTTTGATAAAGCTGCACGCCTCACCTTTTCTGATCAAAAGTTTCTTAATATCACAATCCCCAAACTTATCCTTAAAGACAGTATCGTATTGTTATGTGTGTTTCATCTCCTCCAAAGTTCTTGTAAGCGACTATTGATGCGGCGAAGCTGAACCGTCTCCTTTTGAAATGTTCACCTCAAAGGTGCTGAATCCAAATCTCTACACGACTGAGCTGAGCCACGGGGACTTCACATGGAAAATCAAACGCCGTTTCAAGCACTTCCAAGCTCTTCATCGGGAGCTGCTGATGTTCAAGGCTCTTCGAAAGCTCCCCCTGCCAACCTGCATGTAAGAACTGCTAATTTGCTCACCTTTTGTCACTCGCTTACACATGCAGCTCACAGAACCCGCACGCACATAAGCATGTGCAGAATCACACCAGACGAAGACTGAGATACAAGAACAAAACTGACGTTAAGCAAGAAGCCTATTTATACCAATCCATCCTCTCTTATATCCCTGAGTGTCAGTTTCTCTTGAGCTCACACTCATTTCCTTCTGTTCAGCTGCTTGGAAAAATACAGCATGTTCTCGCAGACAGTGAAAATTCATTTATATAACAAGCCCACTGAAGGATTTCAAAAAACAACCAGCCAGCCAAATGGAAGTTTCAGAGTCTGGTTAAGCATACATTACGGAAAAATGACTCACTCTGTATCTTAAAAAATCTATTGCTACACTTGGGATCAAATTTTTCCCTTTATCTGTTCTTTTTTTTTTAAAGTTCAAGAAGATGGATACTTTGCACACCCAAGCCCAGACTCTAAAGGAAAAGGGAGCGATAGTATGCACATTTAATACTAGAAAATCTATAAAGCTTAATGAAGCAACGTTTCAACCTTCAAAGTCCTTACCAGGCAGATATGATGCTCGAGCATAAAACTTATCAGACATGTAATTTTCCATCAAATAAAGACAGAAAGTAATGAATCACAACCCACAACAATCATATACAGAATTAATAATAATTTTCATCATTATGTATATGTATACAGCTTTGTAGAAAACTGCTGGAATCTGTCTGACAGATGCAGCCAGAGGAGAGCCTGAGAAACATCCTCAAAAAGCAGCGTGCAGGGGATAAGTAAGTGCGGCGACGTACAGTCAAAGCCTCGTCTTGTAAAAGAATGACATCCATACAGTCAACTCCATTTGAAGGTGAGCCATCTACACTTTAATTAGGTGTGAGAGCTAACGGTAATTTCATCCTTGTCAGAGTTCTGTGGCCTGCACGAGGAGAGTCCCTTCACAGAGGATGGTGATGGAGAATAGCTTGCATTAATGAGGGGAAACACAGCGGGCAGGGGAAAAGAAACTATCACTTAAAGAGCTAAGATGGCCGCTAATATCCATTGCCTACAGAAAAAAAAAAAGCGATGAGATGACACATTATAATAACGATGCATAAGTGCAAAGTAAGCAACTCACTGTAAAACAAAGTCAATTTGTTCTTAAAGAATAAGTGCGACAAACTGGGAGTGAAGTATTGTTTTCTGCTGAAAAGTTTTTCAGCTTCATTAGGCTGTCAATGTGTCAAAGATAACTTCACTCCTTTCAAAGTCAGAAGCTGGTCGTTGCAGTTGCTTTTTTCTTAACTGTTTCCTTTCAGCAACAAAAGAGTATGAATCTCTGTAAATATCATTAGGTCTTGCTGTATGTGTGTTTTGTCTGGTCCTCCTGGACGTCATTCAGATTTCTTTTTCTTAAGAAATATCAGAACCTGCATGTTTCAGTTGGATGACCTGAAAATTGTATGTTAAAATTGTTAGAAAATGTATTTGCATATATTCAGTTACTTTTTTTAATTCTTATTCTTTCCTCCCCTTTTACATCAAGGGTTAATCTTGAAACAAAACATAAAAATACAATTTCAGCGGGTTATTTCTGTGGATCTATTGATGTCTTACTTCCAGTCTAAAAAATGAAACAATTTCAAACTATTCTGTGTCAATATTTATCCATAGTTCATTAAATATCCATAAAAGCCATATCTCATGCAGCTCCCACATTTAATATTTCCTGTTATTCTTTCCATCTGGGTTAAAAAAGATTTTCACACACTGAATATTGTGTGTGTGTGTGTGTGTGTGTGTGCAGTTGGCTCTGCGCACTTTGTAGATGGCTGGTGGCGAAGGACTCTTTTGTTCTCTACATGAGGCCGAAGGACAACCAGGTGGGAATGGTGATCCTCTATGATAAGGGCTCTCACATCAAGATGAGCGCCCAGGAGACCGGCGTCCATCACGGAGTCGCCACCGAGAACCTCTGCAGGCAGGCATTTGTTCTTATCATATTCACTTTTTGCTGCGATGGCATTGCCGCACATTTGTGCTGACTGTAGTCCTGCACAGATTACTTGTGTGGTATGTTCCATATCTCTCTGTATATTGTCTGGGGACAATATGCATGCTGTCTCCATCAGACTCTAACAACCAACAAAGATGTGCTGGACTAAACAGAACTAAGCTAAGGAGGTGAAACCTTCAAAATTTACATAATTGTCTTTTTAAGGGGCAGAAGCCTTTCACTTTTTGGCAACCCCCCTTATGTAGACATTTTATTAATGAATTCCTCTATTTAACCACTTTATATTAGATAATTAAAACATAGGAAAGACTTCAACACTAAAGAGAATCACCATGGATCCCTCATCCTCACTGGGTAGAACAAAAACACTCAATAACACATTTTGTTCATTTTAAGTCAATTTCAATTACTTGAGAAAGACATTTTGTCCTCAGAGAAACTTTCTGTCCCTCTTTTTAGTCTCCACCAGATTCCATAAAAAAATAAAATACTCATTGCAAACCTTCTCTGTCAGCAGTTTGGTGTTGGTGGAGCTTAGCGGATTGCTGGACTGAAACAAAAAGCTGCTGCTGAGAATAAAGTCAGTGGTGAAGATTAACCTTTGGTAAATATGCTGTTAAATAACAAAACAATCATATTAAAATCTCTGTGTAGTTGCAGAGTTGGAGATGAAGCAGTAGTGTGGAAAATAGTGTGTATTTTACCCAGCAAAGCACAGGGTGATAATGGCATCTGTACTGAAGTTCAATTACTGCACTGCATTGGCAGCAATATCAAAATATTTCAAATATAACCAGACAATTTCAACACTAATATACTAATAATCAGAAGGAACGTCCTCAATTATTGTTGTATTGACAAAATTCAGAAACAGCTATCCAATAATAACTAAACTCTGGACATTCAACAACTGCCACAACTCCTCAACACCTGCAGTTGTCGACACTCCTCCAAAGACTCAGACGGAGATTAAATCCTGTCCAATTCCATCAACTTTACCATGTGCCTCCACAGGTGTCTGTGGCCCTGCCTCTCCGAGTGACGGAGCCATCATAACACATCACAGCTCAGAGAGGAAGAGTGGCAGCACCCAGCCAGCCTACTGTACAGTGTGGGCCCCTGGGCGTGGAGGCGGGATGGATAGTCAGATCATTCGCGAGGTGCCAGGGAAGATTCTCTTAGGGGATGGCAGAACATTTTGTCTGCATGTGACCCCCCCGCAGGGTTCGTTCTTGCAGGGTTCAGGATTTAGACCAGAAGAATGGTTGGATGAATCGAGTGGCTGGAGGGGTATTGTAGAAAAAAGAGGCGACGTGTGAGACCTGGCGGTGGTAAGGTTGATTTGTTCTGTGCTGTGGTCCCTGCTGTTGCCTTCTCCCTGGTGTTGCTCACAAAAGTGTTCCGCCAAAAACCCTCTTGTCGCCATGGCACCCCAGGCCCCGGCATGATTGACACCCTGTCACATTATCTTATGACAGCGCTGGTGGAGAGAGAGTGCTGAGGAGTGATACTGGGAAGTAGCTGGGGACTTGTGCACAAACACACACCCAAACACACACACACACACATGCCTACACAAACACATACATGCACACACGTATACAGTAGACGCTAACACACCCTAAGGAGTTCCAACACATTTTGGCTGGGTACTGGAAGTACATCTCAGCTATGGAGTGCAGATGTGTATGTGAGTGTGTGTGTGTGTGAGTGTGTGTGCGTGTGTGTGTGTGTGTGTGTGCATACTCATGCTCCAGAGGCAGAATTCAGCAAACACTGGGGAAGGTTCATAGAGGGCCGCAGATGTTTTGCACATCATGTACATCATCCTGCTATTCTAGGCAGCAGGGTGTATGGAACAGTCCGCTGATTCCTTTATGAGATAAACATCAGTTTCTATAGCAGCCAGTAGCTCCAGGGTTTTATTTATGTCATTCTATACCCGGGAGATGCTCTATTGCAGCAATGTAACATCTCTGGCACATGTACCAAGAGGTGGTAAATCAGAAAAGAGGCGTAAAAATAGATGAAAGTCAAGCAAAGAAAGTTAAATGTTGATCTCATCTGCCTTCTAAAGTTAATGTGATGTGAGGTTCTGAGAAAGCAGTTGAATCATTGAGTCATATTCTGCCTTTATAATAATAGGAGTGAAATGGTGTTGATTCTGCCTTTAAATTGAAGGTAATGAAGGTAAATTAAAGGCCTCTTGGATCACAATTATTGACCACAGAAAGTTTCATTTCATTGGGTGGTACCTTCCACTGGTGTAGGTACTCCGGTTTGCATTCCTCGGCCATACTGAGACGTTGCTGAGAGCCTTAAGAGTGTGATCACCAAGACTGCAATAAGTATAGTTGTTGTCAGTGTGCTGGTGTCACTGTTGGGACTTGAGACATGAGATTTGTTTTAATCTAATTAAAAATCCATTCAAAATGCCAATGCCAAGTGTTTTGCTGCTCATTCACCAAGTCACACACACACACACACAAATAAACACACAAACACGCACACGCACACACAAGGCAAGCGACTATGCAGGGGGTTCAGTGGCTTGCCAAAGAACTCCCATGTAACTTTGATATGACAAAGTGTAGCAACCCAACTGCTTTGAAAATGAGACATGAGAGAGTAGGCTGACCAAAGAGAGCGCAGGTGAGACTTTTTTACCATGAAAAAATACAAACACTATATACTCATCACTTCTTTGCAGACAGGCATCTTAATTTTGTGGCATATTTAATCTCCCCTTACGTATCTCTTTTTCAACATTTAATCACACATTTGTAGACTCGTGTATTCTGAAATGTAAAAACTGCAAAATATTTTAAGTTTAAAGTTTATGATTCTTCAGACACAGTGGAAACAGAGATGCAAACAAACTAATGGGACTTTTTGCTCTCACCACAGTAGATATTCAGCAGTCAGGCCCAAACTCTGCTGTTCAGGTCATCACATGCCAATATCCCGATAGTTATATTTGTCTTTATTTTCAAGAGACAAGTTTGGGGAGTAGATCTGAACATCTGCCACACAGTTGCTAGAAACTTATTTTAACACTTATTTACCATGAAACCTCACAGTGTGACTCTACACTAAGATACACTAAAAATACGGTATGTTACAGACTTCCGTCTCTCTCAGTAGTTGTCAAGGATGGGTTGATGTTCTTTGGTCTCTAAGTTGAAGAGACACTGGTATCCCTCTCTGTAAATGGGACTCACAGGGAGCCATTGCCAGCAGTGGGCCACCAATGTTTGTCCACATGGGTATGACCCTTTCGAGGGCCAGGTCAGGGCAAGCATGCCTGTAACAGCTGGGAGAGGATGATGGGTGTCAAACCACAGCACACGTCAAAGCCCAGACGATTATTTGACAGCTGGATGACATTGAACTAGGAGTTAAGGAGAATCAGAGAGTTGACTTCATCTCTGTCTGTAAGACACTTCCTCAAACCGCAGCGATATTATATTTTACAGAATGTTAAATATAATACTTTGGGGCATTGTATTTATGATAAATAATGTTTATTTAATGCATGCACACCACCTGTAAGGTCAAACCAGCCATTGGCGGAGAATTTTGACATTAATTTTTATTCCCATCAATTATTTGGCAGGTGTGTTGAGCAGAGTCGGGCCAATATGAAGTCCCCCATTAGCATCTGAGGCCCACTTTAAGGGTTGATATTCATCCACCTCCGTCTCTCACACTGAGAGGTGGAGGCTAATCTCTCAGGGTACCCCCTAACCCCCTATTGCCTGTCTTTCCATTTCCTACCCCCCCTCTCTTCCCTCCTCTCCCCTCTGGAGGCCTGCATTAAACATAAAGACTCTGCATGGATGAGTGAGTCAACAAATTACCACGGCCAATAAATGGGAAAAACGCCCCCCCCCACCTCCCAGTCTCTTATTTTCTCTTTCTCTCCCTTTCTCTTCTCCTCTTTTCTCTTTACTGTTTTCCTCCCTCTCTCCTTACTGTCCAACATTAGGTTATTGTCTCAGGCTTTTAAATAAACATGATCTTAGACTGAGCCTGTCCTTATTGCATTTAGTTAGAGCATCCCTCCTCATGCTTGGCTGGTCGTGTCCATCAACTCAAGGGAGCCTGACTTGCTGCAAAATCCCAGCTAATACACATGAAACTGCTACAGCTGTTGGTCTAACCTTTGAGTGTCTCCTAAGGAGCACAGTGATATTTGCACTTAATAAAATTATGCCTACCAGGAGAATATGCCGCTGACATTTGCCATTTGTCAAGTTGGGGTGGCAGTGAGGCTTTATGAGTCATTAGTGTTCAGGGTACAGTCTTTCTTAGTCTGCAGCCGTCTATTACAATACACGGGGCAATCTCTGGGAAGATCATATGTAAGTGCCACATTACGTGAAACGAGCCTTTTGACCCTTATACCTGTATAACACCGATTCTTGTTTTTTTTTTCATCTTTGACGCAGCATGTGAAAAGTGAAAAGAAAAGTAAGTGTCAAATTAAACCTTGGGCTGAAAAGTGTCATTTGTGTCATCCTCTGTGGAAGCTTTGCTTATGTTCATGGAGCGATCTGGCATTGTAGTTGACAAAGAGGACGTGGAAGTCATTCACTCAGAGAGGAAAATAACACTTCTAATTACAGTGCACACTGTGCATTTTATTCTTTCTGATTTATAGTGTACATTTTTTTTACTCACGGTGCACCCGCAGATACATACAATACACACTGAAACAAGGGAACAAGATGTGAAGTTTTGGAATAAGTACATTATAATCTGAGAATTTTAAAATAATTTGTACTGTAATTGTTTTTGACTACTGGATACATATTATCTCACATTTGCAGCTGATACTGTTTTTTGAGGAGTTTTCTGAGAATTTTTTTAAATGCCATGGAAGTCATTACTGCATTTGTTCCCAAACATCCAGCCTGGTAGCTCAGTAGATCATGCTTTACCTTGAGATATCATAATGATATTTAGTTTAAAATTTTGCTTAAAATGTACCTCTTGCAAGTTTTCTCATTGCTACACCCAGATCATTCCCTATTTTTTTATCTCATTTCCTGATTCATACATATACTGTGTGAATCAGTGTGTTCTGTACTAGGATAAAAACTTTTACTGTAAATGGGAAAGAATTACGTTGTGGCCGTATTTTGGAGCATTACTGAAAGTAAAAGTAGGAATCAATGCTGAACTTCTGAATCAGGGGCACAGTTACAGTGGCAACTTTAGCCCATGCAGAGTGATAGATGTTGCAGATGTCGTGCCCTTCCCCGATACAGTCAAAAAGAGGTCACGCTGTGTAGGTGTGGAGCCTCCTGTTGTGGTAGGACAAAGGAAAAGGACAGAAGACACCGTTTATCCTGCATTATTTACAAAGGATGGGTCACTGGTGAGATTTCAGTGCAACTATTATTATAAATACGTATTCTTTCTGGCCATGTATAACATAAAATTTAATTGAACTCTTTTCTTCTGGAGAGCCAGTCACTTTTCAGAAGTACAATCGAGGCGACTCATTCTTCATAACTGCCAATGATGGCTAGTAATGAACAGCATCCTACAACTTGTGTGGTTCTCCGCACATAACACAGCCATTGTTAGGATTATGATGAATTTGGCCTAGATAGAACATAACAGCATATAAGAATGCTTCCTTGTTAGGTGCTCGGAGCTTTCGGTTGGCGTTTCGACATGTTGGTTCCTCTTCTGAACATCGTGTTTTAAAGTGCATCCTTATTCTAAAATTATATTTGAAATCATCATTGATAACAACAACAATGAGATGCAGTGGGAATACATCAGAGATATTACAATGAGCACAAAAGAAAAACAGTCATATACAGTGCCTATAAAAAGTATTCATTTCCCCATTCCCTCTTTTCATGTTTTATTCCCAGGGAAAAAAAGTTTACCCAAGTAGTCTGCGGTAAAGTGACTGAAAACTTTAGAGGTATTTCTAGTACAAATACTTTCAGTCCAACTTTTGTGTGGGATCCATGCTTACCTGCTATGTCTTTTTTATCATCACAGATTTTTTTCCAACAACCTCCCTGTTAGTTAGTGCTCTCTTCTTGCTTACTACTGTCCAGTTTATCAAATACAGAACAGAGTGTTCTATATAATGCGGATGAATGACCTCCTTGTGTAATTATTTTCTGTGTGAGGGCTGATATAGCTCAGAAAACCATGGTCATTGCAATAAGGGTTTGAATCTTGTTAGCATATTTTGAAATTTTTGATATTCCTTGAAGTTCAAAACAACATGTTCAAATGGATGCTGACAAATCAACTTCTCACCTTTTTGATTCTGCCAGGAACTGACCTGAATTTCTAACAACTGCTTCCTGCCTACTCTTAGAAAGCTAAAAGTTAGCTGGACAAAAACATAAACAAGCTCACATATGCATCAAAAACAGTTCATGTCGGTGGCTTGAAAATTTGGATGTAACTTTGCATCAAAGACTGCTTAAATACATTTTAGTTGCTAGAGGGGCTCTTTAGTGCCTCCTAGGGCTCAAAGACTCACACTGGCTGAAGGGAGGATGGGCGCTACATGGACACTCACCTTCTTACTTGTCCTTTCCGTAAAAACATTCAGTCAAGAACTTTTTTTCAAATTTGCCAACTATTTTCCAACTATCTGTGTCCTCTTCAATCTTATAGTCTCATTATGACCATTAGTGCCTCCAAGTATTTGATGTAGCATATAGCATTAACTTAGCACAAATAATAAAAGAATGAATATCATTATAGAGAGCATGAGATAATGATATATCGAGTTAATAATTAATGATATATGTGAATCTTACTATGAGTTGAGCATACCTTTGACTTATAATCACTGGCTAATTTTAGTCTTATTCAGCTTCCTGTTTTGTCCATGTGACTGTGTCTACTTTTCAGCTTTCTTTTGTCTTTATAATTCATGCCAAAAGACTGATTTCCTGGTTGTTGAAGCTTCTAGACACAGTAGAATTTGAGCTAAAATTACTTATCAGACATTTATTTAATAGCCTGGCCCTATGTTAAAGTCCCTGAGCAGACTCCAGCTTGCTCTCCAGTGATCTGTGATATTTAAAAACTGGCCCCAAAAGTGATGATTTAGGTGCACCACAAAGCTCCAACTAATTATTTGGTGTTTGATATTTGAACTTAATTTGGGTTTCTTTGTTTTTCATTTGACATTAAAGAGTTTGTTCCTACTTAATAATTCTTCAGTGATTCAAAGTTGTAAAACTGTAGAAAAACAAAAAAAACATGAATAAATCCCAGAGGTTGTGCTAATTTTATCAGCAAAATATCTTCTTCTTACAAGTCTGTTCATTAGGATAAACCTCTTGAGATAAACCATCTTGTTTTCGAGGGAGTCATAACATAGAATACAGACAAACAAGAAAAATAAAAAACAAAACAAAGACATTTAAGTAACAGGGGAAACAACAATCAACAATACAACAGATATTCTACAACTTAGACAATAAACACAAATGAAATCCCAACCACTAGATGGCCACAGAGAGGCTGAGAACAAATGCGAGACATTAATACGTTATTTTTAGATGATCAGATGTTGTTTTAAGCCTCTCTCTTGTACAGAAACCATAATGTAAGATTTAGTTTGATTGAGAAACAGTTTATTTGATAAGAACCAGTTCTGTAACATATTCACATCTCATTGAAGGCTAGTTTAGATTTGCAGTACATATGGTTTAGAAATATAAATGGCATTATCATCTGCATATAGTTGAATAGAAGAATTAGAACAGATTTAAAGAAGGTTTTCTAAAAACAGGGACAAGAAGGGAACCCAGTATGAACCTTAGACTACACCTTTCTTAACAAATAGATTAAATTTATTCCCTTGAGGAAAAACACATTACTTTCTAACAATATTTACATATGAGTTAAATGATAACATTGTGTTTTGAGATAGAGAAACTTATCCAGATGGAGGTAGTGATAAATAAAATCAAAAGTCTTGTTGAGATCAATAAAAAAAAAACAAAAAAAAACAAACAAACAAACAAAAAAGAACACAGTAAGATTACCAAAAGTGGATAATGAAAAAAACATTATAAGTTCTAAGAGAGTGTTATTTGTCGAATGGTATGGTTTATGTCTTGTACAAAACAGATGATCAAAAAAAGTGTAAAAATGAGAATGGGACCTGTCCCAATTAACTGATTTATTGTGAATAATTTGCATAATTGCCTTTATTAAATTTCCTTCCACTAATTGTAATTCATTTTAGTTGCAATTTGATATTATGCTTCCATACGAAAGTATGTTGGGGTGATGCAAGTGTATTATTTAATTCGTTGTGTTAGGGTATGGATTTTTATTTCATCCCCACAAAAGACTTTTTGTTGAAATCACCCAAAACAATCATTTCATTTGTACATGAGAAAGAATCAGTTGTGGAAATTAAACAGAGTGAGGTCCATATATATATTCTAATAGTTATAAAATGTATCAGTTCAACTCTAGTAGCTCTAGAGAATATATTATTTACAAGTTTGATGTCATTTTCAGAGCTTTTGTTACGAAACATGGTTTCAGACAGTGTAATAATCTGGCTAATTAGGATTAGAATAACTGTGCACAAAGTAAATACACATTTGGCAAAATACTTCTTACATTCAGATGAATTAAATGTTGGAACTAAAACTTTTAATATAATCCAGTTTAATAGTAAAAGTTCAACGGGATACCAACATAATCAAGGGGAAAGTAGAAAGCAGAAATTTTTAGAGGATCGTAAAGGGTTGTAGTGAAAAAAAAAACACTAAATGAATAAACACAAAACAAACAACAATACAAAAACCCTCATCCACCCTCAAGCAAGGCATCTCTGCAAGAGACTGAGTCAATTTAAACAAACATCAGACTTTTGTCAGTAGTGAAGACATAAATAAATATTTAAACTATTGAGGGCTAATCATATGCAACTGTCTTCTCAGTGCACAACTGTACTCATTTTTGTAAAACCTTTGAAAGATAGATACTTTTAAAAGAAAGGCACTAGCAACATGCTGCACATCTACAGTATGTGTTGCACGGAGCGGGACAGAAATGTAAGCAGTCTGAACTCCAGGATGCTTCCCTTTCTCCCACCCAGAGACTGGTACAACAAAAGCCTGTGTCTGCGCTCCACTGAGTCTGATCCCTTGGCCTCCATTACTCCTTACCACTGTCTTAGAGTGAGTAATTTATATACAGTATGTACTAAGTTAGCAAACTTGCACAACATTCTGGTAATCCCACAGTTGCTGTATTTGGTGTTGGTGTGTGCACACATGTGGGTGCCCATTGAGACAGGCTCCCTGTAGAGCCACATCAGTAATAATGAACTGTGTGGAGACTGGAGAGGCTCATTTCTTTCAGTGTGAAGACTATACTCTAACCTCATCCTCAATGATCGAGTCAAGCTCGACTAACCGTTTATTGCTACTCTTACTGACTTGCTTGACTGGTTTGCTTACCGAATGTGCATGTAGTCTGTATACAAGCAGTTTATCAAGTTAAATTGGTGAAAATGCAGTTATAATTAGGTTACCACCATGAGTAAAACAAATTCATCCCAGTAAACTTGTGACCAGACATTTAGGTAATCCTGGCAAGTCCTGTCCTCAGTGTGAATTTAATTGCTGTGAAGTTGTCATGCCAAATATCAAAATATTATTTTCAAGTCAGAACTACACTGTCTTAAATTTTTTTTTAGAACCGTGCCAAGCCAAGCAGAAAATAATCTGTAACATCACACAATCCATGAAGGACACTGATTTTCACTTTGATACTGTTTGATGTTGTTTGATTTTGTTTGCTCGCGTTTGCGCATGTATCCTCATGTGAGTCTGTGTGTACGCTTGGGCATGCATGCGCGTATCCCACACATGGGTTTGGATTTTTGGAATCTGAAAAATAGAGTGTGACTGCGGAGCGGCGAAAGGTTACATTTGGAAAACAAACTATATGACAACAGTGTTCTCTTTTGATATTGTGACTGGCAATCTTCAAATGCAAGCCAAACAAAGGGGAATAAAAAGAGAGAAACAAAGGAAAGGCAAAATTGAAGTTGTCAGTTTGTACCTGAGTTGTCCCAAACTATCCCATTCTGCAGCCAGTGGGGGTTTCTGTCAGTCGGCAGCAGACTTCTGTGTTTCTCTGCCTCTGTCACTGCCATTCCAGTTCTCTGTCTGGGCTTTTATACATCTCTGGGTCTGGGGCTTGAAATGATGAGGTTGGACACAGTGGGAAGAGGGGGCAGGTGACAAATACATACATTAAAATCATCCACTATTTCCAGGGAGAGGGGAGGGAGATGTGGGCAGGTGGAGACTGACTGAAATTAAAGGCAGTCTTTGATCTCTGTAGAATAAGAGACGACGTATGGATGCATACTGAGTTGAGTAGGAAGCACGTTGTTCTTTTGTGCGAATGCACAATGTTCCAGCCCACAATGATGGAGAGCCATTCTTCTTCAGCTTGACCTGCCGTAGCACATGATGCTGTTTTCTATTTGTTTGTTGGCTTTGAAGACCGTCATGGTCAGATACGAAACTCCCAGAATGCCCTGCCATGATATTGGAGAAGAAATACAGAACAAGATGAAGAGGGATGTGGCCGGGTGTGTGGCTCAGAGTTGGGAGTTTTACAAAGGTATGGAAAAATGGTTTGATCTCAAGTGTAGCAGGGCTTTTCTTTGGACAACTTGTCATAAACTTCTGATGTGAAATCTTTCCAACACAATGCCGCATCTTCTGTTACTGTCAGTGCATTACAATCGTATTCCCTTATTCATATTACTGTGTGCATGCTTTGCTTCTTCAATAATGTCCTACCCATTTTCTGCTCTCTTGCTCACAAACACCATATTCATGCACAATTTGACATAATAGCAGAGTTAAAAACATGAAATTATAAGGTAATGTCTTACCGAGGGCTATAGTCACATTAAAAAATGCTTTCCCAGTGATCTGTATGATTGCTCGCTGCGGTGAAATTTAATAGTTTGAGCATAGCACCCCCTGCAGGTAGGCATTATTCCTTGTTAATAATACCCTCAATGCTCGGACTGAAGCGGAGGCTCTCATTGTTACCCTTTCACTGCAATTACAGGCCTTTCTACTTTGATTGGTGGGTAATTGAATTGGTTTGAGCCTGTATGATTTTCTTCCGAATTTGCCACTCATATTCCAATCTTGGCTCCAGATCAGACAAAGCCTGTCTCCCAGTAATTAAAGACAGCAAAGCCAGGTGTAGAACTGGGGAACTAGGGAACCATAGCCAGATGAATGGGACTGATTAGGTGTTTAGTGAAAATGAGATTTTCTGGCTCAAAGACAAAGTACAGCCTCTCACTTGGTGCTCAGTGTTCGGTGGGGTGGCAATTGACTGCTGTTGATGAGGTACATGAGGTAAAGGTCTGAAAACGACTTCCTGCATTCATCACATTTACAAAGGAGCAGCAGTGTCAAAGTCTGAATCAGAGATACATTTCAAGCATGAAACAGGCTTTTAAATTGAACTTATTTAGGCAGAAAACAGCCTGTCCCAGATCAGTTGTGGAGATTATGAAATGCTGGGAAATCCAGAGAAATGAACTTTTTAGGTTTTAGAATTTTGTATGGGACAGTAAGACCAGACTAGTTTTAACTGAGCCAGTTTTATCTCACTATTATTGCTTTTATGTATGTAACTTATTATCTCGTAGGACAATGTACCTATATGTCATGTAACACAGTGAGAGTTCTTCACCTTCTTGTGGGGTTCAAGTTCATGATATTTCACATAGTGCCTAAACAATGGATGAGGTCAATGTGTACTTTTACATATGTTATTGAAAATACATGTTTGCATTAAGATTGAAACTTTTTACTTTCATTCTCACACAAATGGCAAGTCAGTGAGGTCAAATATATCAATCATATATTGGTGCTAAATGAACAACAGCTGTAGTTGGGTCAAGGTCAGTGTACTTTGAGCGGTGGATGTACGCCAGCTGACTGAGTGGAAAATGAGAGTTTTTTCTCCCTTCATTGAGACCAGAATGGATTTTAATCAACACATTATGCCAGTTGTTAATTGCTTTTGCCGCCTGCTGCTAAAATAATTTGCTACTTTTTTATTGTAGTAGTAGCCATCTGTTTCAAAACACAGGGACAGGATCAGGCCTAGACCTGGGGTGGATGTTGACATGAGATACAGGCAGCTAATTTGCACTGCCGCCACCTTATTTATGAGGCTAAGAATCTGTGGAAGGGAGGGAAAGATTCACAACGAGGATCTATAATGCAGAGCGAACTGCATTGCAATGACGAAAATAGAACGTGGATCTTCAGGGAGAAAAATGTGCAAAAAGGTGCCTTTGTTTAAAAGGTGCAACACACTTCGCTATTCTGTCATGTCTCAGAAAGAAGACAAGTCGCTCCAAATGTACATGTCACATCTTACTGCGAGACAGACAGACGTCATTTTGGAACAATGGCCTCCTTATGAGGCTCACATTTCTTTAACCCTTGTCCGTGTCCCTTAATTGCTCAAGGCTGCATACAGACGATCTCAATCATTTCTACAAGGGACAATAGCCACGAGGGGCTCAGTGAGAGAAAGGCTTTACCCTGTTTCACCTCATATTTGCTCTAATCAGTCTTACTGTTAAGGCACACATCCCTGGCTGTATGGCCGGAGTGCTAATGCTGCTGCTCTTCTCTTTGCTCGGGTCTCCGTTCAGTGTGTTTTACAGCTTATGGGCAAGTTCCTCTTTCAGCAAAGGAGAGAGCCTCTGACTTTGCTGTCCTTTTCTGAGTGTGTTCGGTGTGTACCCATAAGACGATATGTGGAAGTGCAGTGTGCGTCCATGCCAGCGATGGGGGACACAAATTGAAGTGATAGCCCAGGTAGGGACAAGGTGGACGGGAGCTGGAAAGGGAGACTGACTTTCCTTTCTGCTTTTTGGAAAGGTTTTGAAATTTGATGGGGGATCAAAAAGTTCATAGGGAATAAAACCACTTCCATCCGAGCCTTTCGTAAGAACAAGCATTTACACATTCAAGAGCAATCACACCTCGTTCCTGCCTCAGGGGTACATATTCAGACTTTCTGTAGGAGGGTGACGAGTTTGCTCTAAAATCATATTTACTCTCCAACACGTCCTCCTCCAGAACCAGGTTTTAATTAGCTGTTTCGGAGAGCAATCAACAACTGGGAACGTACAGTATGAACATTAACTGTGTGCGTCTTTTGTACGAGAATTTCTCCTCAGTGGCTCTGTCTGTCATGCATGCAGTATTTGCATCCAAGTGTATTTGTGTGTGTGTGTGTGTGTGGTATTCTGGTGCTGCAGAATAGACAGAGAGGGCTATGTATATGTGATGCTGTGGCTGCCGCTAGGGTTTGAAGGCGACATCTCAACAGGAGGGGACCGAGCCATCAAAGCCATCATGTACTTTAATTACAGGTAATCTCAACTCACAGACACTCTCCCACTCCCTCTGCTCTTAAGAACTTCCTCCTCAATTACCAAAGTGCCTCAATTAGGCCCTAAATAAGCAGTGGACATGCACAAGGGAGAGATGGGCAAATTACAATGGAGAGGGTAAAAACAACAGGCCCTGTAAGAGCCAGTGTGATGCAGAGGCAATTAAAAGACAAAAAAGTGTTCTACCACGCAGGGCGAAAATGGAAAAAAAGAGAAAAAGCCCTTTGATGAGCTAGTTCTGAGCTAAGTGGAGCTTAAGAGGCGATGGTTGAGGAGAAGAAAGAGGGAGAAAAGAGAAATTAAAGACAGTTGATTGGCAAGAGGGCTGATGTCACACTGTTTCCCTACAGGACCATATGTCGGGGGGAGCACTCAGTCATCAAGAGACTGGAATGTGTGAGTAAGTCATGATTTCTATAGAGCAAGTAGGCGTCCCACAGGCAGCTGATTCTCTCCACTCTCTCTGCTTTCCCTCACATTCATTATCCAGCCAACCCCATACACACTCCATCAACTGTGAAACTTACTGGGCCTTTGAATGGACAAATGAAGACCCTGTCTCTTTTAATGGGCTAATTCTGTGTCTAACAAGGGCCCTTGTTAAAGGAAAATGCTTAAGCTGCAGCCGGCAGTTGAGTGCATTAGTCAATTAGCTCAAATCTAACCCGGAGCGATTGTCTGATGAATTAACTAGAAAGAAATACATCATCAAGGAACACAAGGAATAAAATGAGAGGCTAATACACACACCTCTGTTTATGTGTTTGTTTTTGCAAGTGGGTGTGTGTACTCACAGTGCCTGTCTACTAGATCAACTGCATTTCATTCTGCGGACGGCAGCCTCACGCTGACCTGGATGGCCGGTTGGAAACTGAGCTCATCTAGATCCACAGCAAGCTGCTCACGGCAGATGACAGGACTGTCATCATCAGTCATCACTGTGAAATGGAGAAAGTGCTGGGCACCAGGATAAGCAATGACTCAATGGAGAGTATGTTAAGGGGCAGGAAGAAACTGCATGGTATTATGGAGTGAGAGGAAACAGCCCTGCAGGACCGAGTCACTTGGTAACATTTCATTAACAGAAAAAATGTAAAGACAAATTTTGGGTCACAAAGTCCAAAGAATGGCTGAAAAGCTTATCAGGGCAGCTCAGCATGTATCCAGGAGAGGGCAGTGTTATCCAGAGACGAGGTGGGGGCCGAGTGTTTGATCTGAGCAGATGTGTGAGAGGAGAATCATTAAACAGCATCTGTCCACTCAATTACCCCCTTCGTTAATCTAATCCCACGTTTCTTTTACTCATAGAGGGATAATTAAATTCCTCATAAATTGAATTGAATTACTGTGTAGAACAAGTCCTGATGAAGGGGGCAACAAGCTTTTAACATGAATCACGCAGAATGGCCAAAACAAAAAGAAAGACGACCCAGGACTTGTCTCAAAGATAATACAATTCTCTGTCTCTCTACATACGTGTATATATATATATATATATATATATATATATACATATATATATATATATATATATACACACACACATATATATGTACGGTATATATGTATATATACATATATATATATATATGTTTATATACATATATATATATATATATATACAATGTGGTTTACAAACTACAAATGTATGTGATGTAATGCAATCTTGAAAGGAAATCTGACACTTAATTTGCTCATAAATGCCTAAACAGTGTAGGCCTTTATTAGAATAAATGAATCGTTGATAAAGCTAAGGATTTATAATCATTTACAAAATATTCCATGTTTTAAGTCCACACAAATACATAAGATAGATCTGACTTTTAATTACATTCACAGTCATAAATCTAAAAGTTGCTATAATTTGCTTGTCCTGCCAATGAGAACAAGAGGCCTGCATTAAGTATAAAGTGACTATAAGAAAATCGATATTTATACAATTTAATACTGCAGACCAGAAGAGACATTATCAGAAACATAGACTAAAACAGAAGAACGAAGACAAAGCGCTGACATGAAAAAGACATCACAAATTATTGTGGCTGCATCAACACAATTACTGGCTTCAAACAATGACATGAAACAGCAGAACTGTAGAAACACAAACAGCAGCAGCTTCTTGGTTCGTCTCATGAATGCCTATCCTGCCAGTCTGCTCTAACACCACGTTCGCCTGCATAGAAAACCTCAGGAATCATAATGTGTGGACATCACAGAGGAAACCTGTCCGAGAAGTATGAAATCGTCACTGTCAGAACGGCCGCTTAGCGAATGTCTCATCCGCACGTACAGCTCATCACACTCTGAACAGTTCTGAAGTCTAAAAAAATAAATAAATAAACATTGTTTTTATGAAGAGAGCAAGAGGAAACCAAACAGGTTGGAGTCAGCCAGCAAGCCTCCCAGCTCATCTAGAAAAACCCACAGGACGCGCTGCGCCTCCTTCTCTAAATGTCAATGAGGTCGTCGCCGCTCTCGTCGCTCTCCACAGTCAGCTGACGGGTCCACCACTTCTTCACCTCTGACCCGGAGGAGGCCTCATCGTTGACAGGGTTCATCTTATACACTATGGACTTGACACTTGTCCGACCTGACACAAGACACACAAAGGACGGAGAATTCACAGCCTGACTCTTTTGATGTCTATGTGCATTTTTTCCTCTACATTTTTACATTTACCCATAAAAAGGGGCCATTTCCTCTTGCCAGACTAAAGCTAAAACATTTTTTTTAAAATATAAGAGTTAAATAAGAGTTTTCAGTGGCAGAGAGACACACTTGAGTAAAGATTCCTTTGAAATCACTTCAAAAGAACATCTCTAAACACTTCTAATGAACCTTGCCACTTGCAGTAGACAGCAGGAAAAGGCATACAGACCTGCAGGCAGCCGCCACTGTCCCAGCTTCCTCTGTGGTTTCCCAAGGTCTGAAGAGTCCTGCCTATAGCCTCCTCTGTCTGACAACGTGGGGCTCAGTAGCTGCTGGTGGCCACTCATCTAAACAAAGAGGAGATATCCTTTGTTTCAACAGTGCAAGAGCACACCTGCAGACTATATGATGTGCTTGTGGTATATCAAGCTGTGAGCATGTGCGAGTGTGTATGCGCCTCTGGTATGGATGCAGGGCTTTACCTCTGGCTGCGAAGGGTGGTCCGGGTTGTTAGTGTTGTGGTCTTCGCTTGGCACGGTGGTCTCTATGCTGGGGGGGTTGAGGAAGCGGCTCAGCTCCTGCTGCTGGCTCTCTCTCAGGCTGTGGATGATGCTGCACGACTGCTGCTGCTTCTGCGGGCGCACACGGACATTTGCGGTCAGCGCGGGATACGGTAGCGCGTGGAGACTGCGCGTGCAAGCGTGATTTCACAAGGCATGTTTGTGTATCGTTCTGCTGAGAGACTGACCGCTCGGATGCGTTTGAGACATTTCTTGAGCCACATGCGTATGGTCTGCTTGGCAACCTCTTCTTCAATGGTGTACTCCAACTGTTCCCTGGCCAACAGCTCCTCCAGCTGGAGAGACTTTCTAATGTCCACTGAGCGATACGACAGCATGCTGCGTGATCACACACAAAAACACACGCGAGGTACATGTTTAGTGAAATATGATGGCGCTTCTCTAAAGTGAAAGACAATCAGTGTTTTAAAGCAAAAACACAGGTAAAACCATA
>JAOXYL010000052.1:16223785-16240256 GCA_028564955.1 Terapon puta
TTTAGTGAAATATGATGGCGCTTCTCTAAAGTGAAAGACAATCAGTGTTTTAAAGCAAAAACACAGGTAAAACCATACAATTCAACACTACACAAGCAAGCAAGACCTAACATAAGATCAAAGACTTCTGAATCCTGAAATGATGGGATGTAATGCGACCTCTGTGCTCCATGCTCCTAGGACCCCCAAATATCATGATCAATCAGGGGGAGTCCAAGTGTGGAAGATGCTTAGTCCTGTTTTCTCTTTCAAAAAAGGTTTTCTATTTCACATAATTTGTTTCAGTGTTGATGTCAGACAATAATTTCAACTGAACAGCGAGAGCAAATACCTGTGTTGCAGCTTCATTTAAAGAGCTGGACTGATAAAACATTAAAACATCCCCTAGTGGATGTTTAGCACATGCATTTAATAAATAATTCTGATTGTTTTTTAAATACAAACTGCAGAGAAATAGGGAGGATGCCACTGTACGGCTCCATATCGATGTGACATTGTGTCGTCCTAAAGGGTCCTCTTTAAATAAGTATACACTGTATGAAGAGTATGCAGAGATCCATGATCACCTGAGCACATCGTGGAAGGTCACGTCCCCCCCACTGTGCAGTCGCTCCATCTCATAGCACATGTGTTTAAACAGCAGCTTGTCTTTGTCCAGGTCCACCTCCAGGCGGCCTCGGAGCAGGCGAAGCAAGAACTTCACCCTGGATGTCGGGATCACACCCTGGGGAAACAGCCGTGGAAGTCACAGGTTTATTCAAGCGGCGAATAAAAGTTCTAATCTTGATTTATAACAACATGGTTTCTTTTTCAGGCTGCAAGTAAAAATCCTTAATGACTCTTTTTTTTTTCATTCTTTGGGGCAGTTGAGTGGGAGTGGAGAGAAGACTCCTGGGTTTGATATGAAATGTCAGACCACAGTTATGATAAGTGACTAACACAGGCTAATAGGGTCGGATGGGACCGTATATATATGTATATGGGCTGCTTATATAATGTTCTGTATGTTATAAAAGTAGATGCCCAAGTCATTGAAAAATATGATGTCCTGGAAAAATGGGAGAGGGGTGTCTACATTTCTAATCCAGCACCCACTGTTATAATTACTTCTTCTCCTATTTCTCATTGCCAAACGTCATTCCCTTCAGCCTTCCTCATTAGCTTCCCGTCCTGCTTTTATCTTCTCTACATTATCCTTTGCTCGTGGACACATGATAGTCATTCTCTCCGCTCTGCTGTGGCCTCATCCTCTCTCCCACTGCAGATTTCTCACCTCCCGTTTGTCATCCACCATGTTCCAGATGATCTGGAAGTGCCTCAGGTCGTTATAGCTCAGCAGCTGGTCCTCCTCGGTGGAGTAGAACAGAGAGAAGTTCTCCACGATGATGGCTGCAGCGAGAGCAAGAGATATGAATATTCACGAATGCAAACATACCATAATAACAGTATCTGCGTAGTTTTCATCTACAGATTCATCAATCATGTTGTGTTGTGCTGCTGCCCTTTAGAGCTCTAAACAGTTATTTATTTTATGATGCCGCGATTCAACAGCTCCGCTCTGACTGCATGAATCATATCACAATTATGGGTTTACTGAAACCCAGACTGTTATTAAAATGAATCTCTTGACACGAGTTTGAGCAAGGAGCTGCTCAATTCTCTGTTCATACGACAGTCAGTCTTACCCCTCTTGCTTTTGCGCGTGTGTGATTTTTAAGGCATTAAAGGATGTTCTTTGCAAAAGGTCAGTGGTGACTCTCATATCATAATAAGTATCTGTGGTTAATGCCTCAGCACCTGTGCCTTTCCAGACGAGATTACGGCCCATACACAAGTGAATGATACAGATACAGAATACAAACCAGGTACTGTATTAGAAAAGATGCAGAGGGATGGTTTAGCCAATGTCTACAACTCATGCTCATTTTGATTCTCCTCATGCCCTCTGAGTAACTCCATTCTTTTTCCTGCCATGTCATTCTGCCTCTCTCCCTCTTCTTATGCTGGGGGGAAACAATCATTTCTGCATGAAATGATTATGTGCCGATAATACGCTGTAAGAAACTAAACTCTCGTCTCTGGGGAAACACTTTGTTGTCTCTTTGGAGGGATGATAAAACTACATGCAAGCGCGCTTTATGAGTTCTGCACTGTCTTACATAACATCAGGCAGAAGATGAAATAAAGCCCTCGCTGTTGCCAAAGTGCTTGTCATCACTTTGAATGGCTTTTTAACGTGCGCTTGTTTTTGTTATATATTGCAACAGCTTACATTAAGTCCCTGGCATATTCCCCTCAACTTACTAAAAGTCTTAACCCTGAAAAGTGATGGGTTACATTACTTTTTGTTGCCAAATCGAAGGTGATATCTCAGAATGTGAATGTGTGTGACAGCTTTTTCAAAGTACACACACTGACCTACGAGAAGGTTGAGCATAATGTATGCTATAATGACATAAAAAGAGCAGAAGTAGATAAGTGCCCCGGCGTAGTTGCCACAGTCGGTCTCCCAGTAGCGATGTTTATCCGGGGTGCAGAATGGGGCCTGCACCTGCGAACAGAAGAAAAAAAAGCAAAATATAATTTGCATAAAATATACACATATCAAATGTTCCCAAAAACATTACAGGAAAAGGGAACTTCATGTGGTCAAATATCCTTGTAGATAGCCATGTCAGGACTCTTTGTTTGCTACAAAGCAGTAGTAGAAAGCTGTCGGCAGTGAGGACTGTGGAATATCCAAAATGATATGAACAACCTGGAGTAACTGTTCATTTTGCTGCGAGCACCACAAACAAAAATCTATTTGCCTCCATTATACTGGGGTAGAGGCAGGAAATTGAGGTGAGGTGACCCTTTCAACAACAACAAAAAAAAACATTAACAGCATGCAGTATTTTTTTCAGAATGGGAATAGATGGCCTGTTCTTTTGTCTGTGGGTATGTTTGCTGGTCCTGCAGCAGCTCACCATGCAGTCGTGCATTATTTTATTCCAGTCTTCCCCCGTGACAATACGGAAGAGAACGGTTATCGCCTTTCCCGCCGTGGAGAAGTTGGCATGCCTGCGATTAGGGGAGACACAGAGACAACTCCATAAAGATGTTTTTATTTTTTTTTCTCGTCAATAAACAGAAGATCTGATCCTTACCGGTTGATGTTCTCTCCGTATTTGACAGTTCCAAAGAGAACAACACCAGCAAACGCGTAGCAGAGGAGGAGGAGGAACATGCCCACGATGATGAAGAAGCTCTTGTACATGCTGACTACCACAGTCAACAGCAGCATCTTCAGAGTCACCTTCATTCATCACACAGAGACACACACGCAGTTCAGAGGCACACGCTTTAGAATAGTCCTTTTTTTGGGGGCTAAATACGCTTAATTGAGCATGCTCTGCACACAAATATACTCACATGTTTCCCACATATTGTAAAGAATCTGAAGACAATCACACATGTGCCCATCATGTAGGTATATGCATTCTAGAGAAGAAAATCATGTCATTATTTGTATTAACATTTACTTCAATACAGTTCCTAAAGGGTTCCCTTAAAGTTCCGTAAAAAAGGAAAAATGTCTAACCAGTAAGGAAAAGTGCAGGACTATCCAGATGACACCCAGCGATGTGACCAGCAGGTCATAGCGGTTCCGCCTGCTCTGCCAGTAACCCGCTGGAGACATGGCTATCAGCTTCATGGTCACCTTGGTAACAAGAACAAAAAGTAATATTAGTCGATACCCAGAGGAGGACGAACGGATGTATGGATGAGTAGACAGGGTAACAGCCTCACCTCAAGAACAAATATAAAGGTGAAGACCACTGACATGGTGGCGAGAGGAAAAGTTACTTGATCGTCTACGTCCCACTGGCGAAGAGCATACATGTCAGTGTCAGTTCATATTATGTTTATTTGGCAAATTATAATATGACACACATTGACAGGGGAACGTTTAAGTTAACAGGAGTTAAACATTGGGCAGGATTTACCTTGACCGACAGCAGCACTGACTGTGCCAAGACCAGCACGGCGATGCCCCGTTTGAAGAAAGGATGTTGAGTAATGTCATACATCTTAGCCCGGAAACCCCCATTTTCTGTAAGCCAGATAGGAGACCAGAGATTGATTCACATGTTGAAATATTTCACTATCTTCGCACAGTGTGAGTGGGACCCTCTGATCCAGGCAGTAGTCAAATCTGAACTGTCTGTAGCAGTGGTTTTATGAAGTCAGGAGATTGAGGTAGTATCCCTGACCGTCCTACAGATGGCAGTCATGGACTGTTTGGGGGGTTCCTATCAGAGTGACGATACTTAAATATGCTGCAGGGTTTTTCACACATTTATGTAAGCGTACGTGTTTATCTTAATACAAGGTAAAACCCTAACACTATCACTGTTAATGTGTACTAGATTTTGTGATGTTTGCATATGATTATTTGCATATTATTGCAAATCTATGTTACATCACTTGTTTCAAAACTGACTGTCTAGAGTCTCCTAAAGAAAAAAACCTCCTGGACAGGCGATGTAGAGTCTCCTCTTTGGTCCATTAGGAAGCTGAAGTTACTTTAAAAAGCGATGAGAGAAGCTGATGAGATAGGCCGTTAATGAAGCCCGCCCTAGGTCTACCTAATGATGCTATATTCAGTTCGGCACTTCCTCTGTTCCAGCAGGAAGACTGTAACTGCACTGCAGGTTTCCGAAATTGAAAAAATTATTTCCACTCGAATCCACTTGCATCTCAATTTAACGCTTGTTACATGTGTCAGCATTAAGGCTTTGAATTGGAAGACTGTTGTAATAATTTATCCTTGTCACAACAAATCTTTGTTAGGAGAGATCCTTGTTGCAAATCCTTGTTGCAGCTGTCCCCGGTGTCCACTTCCAAGCAGGGAATTTAAAGTCTAATCAACATGAAATACAAATTTAACAACAAAAAAATACAGTGGCAGCTTCTGTGATTACATATGACGGCTGACCACAGAGACAATTTTTGCAAGTACTTTGAGTTGGACCGTGTGAGTAAAGGCCAGCTCAGTGCTGTAATGATCTGCCAGCAGTGAGTGAGTGGCGCCAGTGCCGAGGGCCTTTGGATGTGGATCAAAGTCAGGCTGATACTGCTGGTGTCAGCAGCACTGCTGACTAAAACTGAAGCCATTGATTTTCCGTTAGT
This sequence comes from Terapon puta, assembly GCA_028564955.1. NCBI lineage: Eukaryota > Metazoa > Chordata > Actinopteri > Centrarchiformes > Terapontidae > Terapon > Terapon puta. The sequence continues at coordinate 16,228,961 of JAOXYL010000052.1, forward strand.
TCTCAGCCTCTACTGTACTAACAGGCCATTTCCCACACTGCCTCCGAGACACTTCAACTATTCTCACGACTCTAATCACAGGGGGACAGGCAACAGTGTACACATACTCCTATGTTGAAAAGCGATCAACGGTGACAAAGTTTGCGTGTGAAATTCAGGTGAACTCCACATTTACTTGGTTACTTCTTGTCCATAAATGTGGATCAAGCTGGTAGTTTACTTTAAGAGTTGTGTGAAAACTCCCTCTGTTATTCTGTAAATAAATTTAGCACAGAAGGCTGTGACATGCATGATTCAGTGAGCCATTCGCGTTATCCGTCCCTCTGTTCAGCTTTTCTGCATCGCTGCTGCTAGCCATCATTTGGGCATCAGGGTGAATCTCTTGAGGCATCAATCCTCAGTGAAAAACAAGGGCTATTAAATATGGATTAATCATGCAGGTGCTACTTAGCGATGCACTGTCACTCTCTCTCACACACACACACACACACACACACACACACACACAGACTGCATGATCAATCAGGGACGGGGGCAAAGATGTGACTTTCATAATGTCGTGCTTGAAACTACATCAGTGCTTTGTGCTACGGGTTGATTGCAGCGTGCACATGCTTGTGTTTCTTTTTGCATGTGAGCACCTGGGCGAGGAGGCAGGTGGAGAGGCTGGGCTATTTTCAGTCGACTCTTGAGATCTTCCCATCTCCTCTGGTCCACAGTTAAGAGAGCAGTGCCCTGGTGGTGGAAGACAGAGCACGTTTAAGTCCTGGGATGAACACCAGCATCTGTAACCACCAGCGTGAATGTGGCCGTTTCGTCCGATCTGATATCGTCCTCATGGCCACATAAAGATAAACTGCCCCGTAAATAATCTTTAAAGCAAGTATAAAGCTGCATCTATACACGTACACGTGGTTCTCACCTTGTTCTCGTTGAAGTTTGCGATGACGACGCCTACAAACAGAGTGAGTCCGATCATGCATCCCAGGAACACAAACACGTGGATGTAGATGCCGTGAATCTGCAGCCACAGAAGAGATTAAAGTGTTACAGTGTTCTTATGATGTAGGTAGTGAAAACACAAACAAACAAAGAAAAAAAAAACCCAGCAAGGTAAAATGAGTTTCAGTACCGGTCCAACGCGGTGAATAATGACATCTCGGACTTCCACCCAGCCTTTGAGCGACAGCACCTCGAACAGAGCCAACATGGCATTTCCCACATTGTCAAAGTTAAAATTACGAGGGTTGGCCCTGAGGAAGGACAGAATGGATACATCAATCTCTGGCTCCAGAATAACAATCCTAAATCAAGCAGTAATGAAAAAAAAAAACAGCTATACCAGACTCTCGGTACCCAGAAACCCGGTTTCTTCTCTCCAGCCTTCAGTCTCAGGTTGAGGTTTTTGGAAACACTGACATTTATTCGGAATATACCGTGACAATCCTCCTACAACAGCAAAACAACAGAAAAAGAGGGCTTTTGTTTTTGTTTATGAACTGATTTACCGTGCATGAAAGAATGAACTTTGTTTGGCTTAAATAACGAAACATACTGAGAATATGATAATAATACAGTACTCGTTTTTGCATAATGCATACATGGTTCTAATGAGTAAAGACTTATTTTTAAGTCCTTATCATAAAGAATGCATAACAGCTTAAAGACAAAATGTTCTTCTCATTGATGTGCAAGTTAATGCATAATATGAATGTATAATAATCATCATCTTATTACCAATTCTCATCAATTAAAACTTGTGATACTCTGTAACATTCCTCAGAAGACCCAGTTTGAGCATTAATCTGTACAACATATGTAAAGATGTAACCTTTATAACATAATAAAAGCTCTGAGATGGCACAAGCTGAAAGAAGAATAACGACCTTGTTAAGAAAGTAGGATAAAAGGAACCACTGGATTATCGATTAGACTGGGGAAACCCCTGTACTTATTCAGCTTGTGCTTCTCTGCAGGGAGTGTGGAACGGGAGGTGGTGGTTTAGTGAGGAGATTATGTCTCTTGCTGTACCCGTTTAAGGATGTGGGGGTCGTTGCACTTGGCGAGCTTTCCGGCAAACAGTTGAACTCCGAAGCTCGCGAACACCAGCATTAGTGTGAGGAGCAGAATGGAAACCTGCGGCAGAATCAATCAAGAGTTTAAGGCGGACGGTTCAACAAAATCCGAGCCTGTGAGATTAGAGCGCAAGCTGAGGATGTCAGGCAGCTGTGGATGTGGAGACTTCAGCTGGGAAAATCCAAGTCAGACCCAGAGAGAATCAGCTGCTATTGCAAGCGTCCAATAATAGAGTAACATCCTCAGCTGGCAACGCAAAAGGTGAGCAAAGCCGAGTAACAACCAAGAATGTAACACCAGCAAGAGCACAACCCAGTAAAGGTGAATAAGATGCATCAGTGTATAAATCCTGTTTGGATTTTTGCATGTTTCAAGCCATGTAATAAGAATCATTAATACTTTACTGCCCATTTTTTCCTAACTTTGTGTTTCTTTCAAACTCAATTGCTATAACAGATGAAGTTTAATGTTCGAATGCACCCAAGTCTAATGTAAACACCTGGTGCCATGAGCAAAACACAGATAATGGTTTATTTTATTGTTATTATTTCCCAGAGTCTCTTTCTAATTAAGTGCTCAGAAGAAAGCATCCATGTGCCCTTAGTGTATATCAGCAGGGACTCATGAATTTCATGTTGTTAACTGTTTTAAATTTATCTTCCCGCCTCTGGGGATAAGTTAATGTAATGAGCAATTCACATCAATACAGTATGAAAAAAAAAAAAACGAAAAATGTACGTGGTCGGCCACTAACCAAGAAAATCTCCTTGAATCCTTTCAGAACCTCCCGCACCACCTTCCTCATCTGGGGTACCAGCTTGAAGATCCTGAGCGGACGCAGGCAGCGCAGCATCATCAGCAGCTGAGCCCCAGACTCAGGAGGGACGTCAGGAGGCAGCCAGCACAGGAAGATCAGACTCACCTGTGGGAGCAGCACACAGCAGCAGAGGATGAATGCTCATGGGGGAAATGGAAAGCATCCTACTGCTCGTGCAGTTGCAACGCTTTCCTGTCACACTCTCATTACTCGATTTACACCGGCAGCCTTGTAATTGTCTCCGCCAAACCGAAAGAGACACATTTGAATGCAGCACGACTAAACAAACACCAAATAAATCATTTGCATAATCTACATGCAAAGTAAATGCACATAAGAAATTGAGTTATTTCAGGAGAGCTTAGAAAATGTGAAATGGTGACAGCGAGGCTACCAAACTAAAGTTATACATAGCCACTCACTACTATTCAAATAAGGTACAAGGCAAAAAAAATAAGGCATGGTGATTATAATTATATATATCTTTAAGATTAAGGCTTAAGATTGAACGAGATTTCTCACAAGATAGATGAAGATGTCCATGACCCCGCCGAAGTCTCTGATGACAGCCGTGGGGGTGAAGAACAGCCCGTCGGCCATGATCTTCAGGTTGAGCTCGATGCTCATAAAGATCACAAACACGTACTCCCCGATCTGAAAACAGAGGGCACGCGCGTATCGTTACGCGTCCGATCAATCATTCGCCCTCTTGCTCGCTCGGCTGTTAATGCATCCGCTTTAAATACCTGCAGAGTGGGGACGTGCATGACCCTGGTGAAGGGGGACTCGAACATCATGGAGATGCAGGAGCAGATGGTTACTACGATCATGACCCAGTCCAGGTAGGTGACAAGGCCCAGAAGATCGCTGCATGGACGCACACATTGACGTGGAGAATTTACACAGAGGAACAGAGCATTCGGCGTAAGTAGGTCAAGAGAAAGCTATTTGGTTTGCAAACCAGCAAACGCCCAGAGATAATTCAAGAGAACGAGAGAGGGAGGGTATGTGAGGAGAGGTATCAGAAAGTGAGAGTGAATAAATCTTTTGCGCGCGTACGTGCGAGCGGACCAATCTGTTCTACAGCAGGTAGTCGGTGAAAATCCCCCCGGCACCGACGGTAACTGGTACAAAGGGCCCCCCCTCACTTCAATAATCAGACTCTGCGCTCGGCTGAATCACAATCAGGTTGCGTAATGGGTGAAATCTATTTCGCAGCTCTTAACTTCACAATTTTCATTCCTTACCGCATTTTCGGGGGAGCACAACAGGCAGGTAATTAAGCCGGCGAATTAATAAATATTTCACTGCTGTAGAACAAACGGATCAATAGCGAGTGAGGGGGATCGATAATTCATCACACTTACTACAGCTGGTGGTATTTGGTGTTCTTCACTGCGCCTGTTATGGGGTCAGTTTTGGATCTGGATATGAATTCATACAAACAAAATAAATTGTCAACATTCTGAAAGGAAGTAAAAGCTAAATAAAAACAAAAAACTCACTGAGAAAACTCACACAAGGACATTTATTTTTACAGTAGATATGATGCAGATTAAACAACGCATAAATAAAATATAAACTGGAGGGTAAAAACAAATGCTGTTTGTGGTGATTTATGCTGAACGCTGATGTACAATTCATGACCATTAAGGAAGCCATTTTTAGACCATACACAGAGACGTAAATGATCTTACGCATTGAAGCGAGCTCGAACAATCATCCTGCAGAAGTTCCTGAAGCGGTGCTCCCGGCCCACGATGAAGAGCGGCTTATCAAAGTAAGGGTGGTTTTCTCTCAGTTCCTCTTCTTGGACTTTTCTGCTCAGCCAAACAAGCGGAGAGACGGAACAAACGCCGGTTAGCACACTGGTATCAAAGCAACAGCGAGGACTGAGTGTTGCCTGCAACATACATTTTGTTTCGTGAGCGAAGCACTCTGCAGGCTGATATCTGGCGAACGTGTGCGCAAATACCTTTTCATCTCTGCTTGCTCTTTCTTTTCTTGGATCATCTTGATCTCGCTGTCTTCTCTCTGCGCGTTACGATAGCGCACTGTACTGGAATGCTGGGGAAAAAAAATAAAAAACATAAAAGGACACTATGAAGTCCTAAAAGACGAGTTCTTTTGATAGATTTATGTTTTTGAATTTCTTGTATGCTTTAAGGTGCGCTGGCGGAATGGAGACAGAACGAAAGTCTTGTTTGAGAACAGCTATTCTCGAGAACATACAGGCACACAGTACAATACGCTTTTTTTTAATGTGTATTTATGAGAGTCTGCACGCTCACATCCTGGGTGAGTGTCTCCAGCGACTTCCCTCGGCTGATCCTCTGGCTAGTCGAGCCATGTCTCAGAGATCTGGGGATAAAAAAGAGCAGACGGGTATCACATGACGCCGCGCGGGTACTCCAGACTGCGCTTGTTTGCTTTTCTGAATGTGTGTGTGCGCTGTCAGACCTGCGCTCCTGCCGTATGTGATGCTGGACACTGAGTATCGAGCGCTCTTTGGCTGGCTGGCCTTCAAAGGATCCGCTTAGCATACGCTGCCTGGTACAAGCACTGGGAAACACAAAGACAGAATTTTTTCTTTCTCCTCACGATCAATACAAAAAAAAAAAAAATCAGAGCGTGAGGTCACCAGCTGGCATTCACACCACAGCTGGACGTGGCCCAACTTCCTCTCCGGCGAGCTATATTTGGCCATTGTTACTCTGGGCCCAAACGACCTGTGATCCAGAGCGTCATTTTGAAACAGGTTCCAATCATTCCATTAGTCAGTGTGTGTGTACATGTGTGTGTGTGTGTGTGATTCTGGGCATTCCTGTCTGTTCCTGTCTGGCTAACAGCAGAGTCATGTACCAGAACAAAACTAATGACACTGTGGGCACCGGCGCTGTGTGTGCTTTAATCATTAACAGCGACTCCGAGCGATTTCTTGTTTATTGGCAGTAAGCACGCACGAGCGCCGACGTATGCTGGACGGCGTGTATGTTTGCCCACGTTGGTGCGACCGCGAGCTTAATTGTGCGTTTGCGTGGAAGATGGCAGGCCAGACGGAACGTGTTATGACTACTGATATGCTGTCTATCTTTCGGACTGACTGAATGAGGGAGGGGCGATGGGGAGGTGGGGTGGTGGGGGGTGGGAGTGGGATTGCTGGCCAGATCGGACACGGTGCCGGCGAGCTAATCTACACTTAGTGCCAGCTCCGCCATGCTGAACAGCAAATTATCCATTTACTTCGCCGCGACAGTAAATGAGTCTGAAGTGGGTATGTGTGTGTCTTTGCGCGCGTGTGTGTGTGAGACAGAGACAGGGAGAGGAATTAACTATACCGGAGCGCTGTGAAAGAAGAGCCGCGTCTAATAAGCACACACATTATTACTTTCACCCACACAAAGATTGGCATGTGCGACCGCGGGTGATGCATATTAAACACATCGAGCTGAGGTCTCCGAGGTCTCAGAGTCATATGATCCCTTGATTAAGAACAAAAGAGGCCAAACGACTGATTCTCAAACGTGGGGAGCTGCTTGAAGCTGCAAGTTGACAGGTGTCCACATATTCGCATAGAACTGCTGTATCAGCAGCATTTTCAGGAGCCGGCCCTACATTGAAATTAAAACACTGACAGAAATTTCAACCATTTTTAGCTCAGTGCACATATTTTTTACCGCCAAATTACCAAGTGTAGATGTGTCTTACCGCAGGATTTTGTTGATAGTAGTTTCTTTTTCCAGGAGGTTGCGGGCTCGGATACTAAATATTGACCTGCGAAGCTGAGAAAGCCCACAGTAAGAGTCCATTAGTGTGTAGTTTGTTAAAATGTAGTGTACCAGTCAAAAACACACCATACAAACAACTGCAAACATTAAGGACAATAAGCCTTCTTGCTGCCATGGTTTATCTTCAAACTGAAAATGGAGTCATCAGGTTGGTATCCACTTTCGCTGTGTGTGTGTTTACGTGAGACAAAAAGAAAGCGAGCGAGAGAGAGAACGGGTGTGTGAAAATACCTTTTGGTCGATATACTTGTTGTCTTCAATGGCTGAGCGTTTGGAGTGGTCACAGGAGGAGGATGAAGCGGAGGGGAGACGGCGGAACAAACAACTGGTGTCCTGCTGCTGCCGATCAATGAACTGCTTCATAAAACTCTCCCTAGAGGACACAACAAGCGGCACACGAGCAGCGGTGATGAATTGTAATGGATGGTTTCCAACTGAAGAAATCCATGTGCTTAAAGACGTCGGCAAGTAATCACAATTGTACTGTAACGCCAAACCATCTTGGCGCAAACTCGGCTGCAAAACACGCCGGTGGAGGCTCTCGCTGCAGCAGCCTGGCAGATGGGCTACAGCGAGGGACTTCTGAGGGAGCTAAGGACCCAGCTGTGCACTAATCAGCAACTAAATGATAAAATTGATTATGAGGTGCTGAACACAGTTCAGCTCTCCTGTTAAACACTGCGTTAGACACAAAAGAACTTCTTGCAGAATAGATCTGGTTACTATCTGCTAACAGCAATTCTGAAATATTTCCCTCCTTTCATCAGCTCCGTAATGTAGAAAATGTCTAGAGAACAGTGACAGCATTAAAAGGCATCTTTAGTGCTTCTTTGTTGTGCTGTTGCATATTAAACTGGAAATAACTGCTCAATAAAACATGTTTTTTTCCCGTTGATGTGGGCCTGTTTGTGTAATGGAGGATATTACTGCTCATTTTAACGACAGAGTTCATCTTCTCTTTGAGCCAAAAACTAATTCTTACTGTGTTTGAGACATAAAACGGTTCACTAAGAATTCTGATTGTGACTAGACGGCCCGTTTTCAGAACAGCAATTCAAACATTCATTCCTTTTTTATATCTGCTTATCCTGAGCACACAGAGCCGCAGGGGTGCTGGAGCCTGTCCCTGATGTCACTGGGCGAGAGGTGGGGTACACCAATAATGGAGTGATTGGACACCCTTGACTGGATGCCAGCCACATTACATCAGTTAACCTAACCTGCATGTCTTTGGATTGTGGGAGGAAGCTGAAGAGGACCCACACAGGCACAGGGAGAACATGCAAACTCCAAACAGAAGGGCCTGTGCTGCCCTCAGTTTAAACATTTTTATTAAAATGGATGGAGGATGCAAAACTGTATCACACTACGATGTAAAACCCAGACATGAGAGTGAAGAGCATGTACACCTTTAATTAAAAATGTGTGTGAACGGACTTGGGTGGTACGGCGTGTACCTGATCCTGGGCACGGTGAAATCGGACGGGAGCTTGGAGATCTTCACCATCTGGGGTCTGTTGGGGAACTTCTCAAAGATCCTGAGTCGTAGAGGGAGCTTCTCTTTGGTGTCCGCATTGGCCTCACTTTGCTTAAGCTGAGGGAGGAAGGAAGGGGAACCAGCTCAGACAAAGAACAGAAGAACAGGACGGGACTCAGCAAAAAGGGAGAACATCAGCCGCGTGATGAGTATGAGGAAGAGTGGGGTTTAGAGGAAGATAAAAGGTAAGAAGCACAAAGTTATCGCAGTTTGGGTGTGGGAAGTTTAGGGATTTTAAGTTCTCAATGAGTTATCCATGGTACTTATGGACAAAAAAAAGGGGGGCTGTGTGTGGTATTGCTGGAGAAAACTACAAGATGCAGCGGTTTTATCAAGGATTTAAAGAGTGCAGCTTCACGTTTCCACCTGATGATGGCAGCAACACACTTACCTACGGCACACACACACACACACATACGCCACGTACAGCACAGACAACCACATTTAGGATGAGGTCCTACTTACTTTTGGAAACGAATGGAGAAGGCAACAAAAGAAAAAGGAAAAATTAATTTGGAGTGTTCAATGGAGAAAATAAAAAGGTAGCGACAGTTAGAATAACGTGCATGCGCGCCAGCCAAGGCTCTGTGGCAGAGGCTGGGCGAAATAAGAAGATGACAAAGCGAATGAAACCAATTATTTCCATTTAATTACATATGGGGGAGGCTGATTGAAATTCCCTTGCAGGTATTCTCTGTCTGGGTGCCTGGAGATAACCCCTGATGCATTGCAGATTAGGCCTGCAAGTGAACCGCGTTTTTGAGCTGTGGTGAATGGCAGCTTATCATCCGGAGCAGAAAACCCGCCGTGAAACTCACTGACCGGGATCAGGGAACGTCTCCCTGTCAGTCACCGCTGTTCGCCTGTCTGTCTGCCAAGGCAAACGTCCCTTCACGCCGCTCGCTTGTGTTGGTGTTTCTGTCTGCGCTTGTCTGACTGCGAGCGACCGAAAGACTGGAGCAGCACCCCACACCCCCCATACACCACCACCACCACGCTCCTGCCCCCGTATTTGAGCGATAACAGCCAGGGGAAGGAGAGACCTGACAAAAGAGGGAATGGAAATCTGTCTATCCATTTTCCTTTTCTCGCGCACTAAAATGTGGGAGCTTCTCTCTTACCCTGAGTGGGTGAGTGGTAAGCGGCATACTGTGAAGACAGAATTATGCACCAGCATTTGCTTGCCTAGGCTTTCTGTCTAGATTCTGAATCCCAAGATAGACGCAGGACAGAAAGAGGAAGACGCAGAGAGAGACAGAGCATGAGACCAAAACAAGTGAAAGAGAGAAGTTAGGCGGAAGGACATGCATGGGAAAATAAGTATGAGGCAAAATGTGAGGGACGATTACAACCTGACATGTGGATTGTAGATCTAATGTGGCTTGAAGTAATAAACAAAACACCTTCTTGTATGATATCTGCTTCAGCAGTGCTGAAAATAAAAATGTCTTGGGCAAAGCAGCGAGCTTCTTTTTAGTGCTGCAGTTCTCCGGGTGAAACTTGCAGAAAGTGCTGCAGTCATCTCAAATAGTACCTGTACATTTGGTTGTATTTGCGGCAAGCAAAACACACAAACAAGCATACACACATACACATGCTCTCGTATACGCGCCCGCACACACACACACACAGTGCAGAATTAATACCGACCATACTGTTCCCAAAGGTCCTAATCAATTGGGCCAACTCAGCGAGATGTACAGTTTAGCCAAGGCTCTACACTTATCTGCTGCAGGATCCCATTACAGCAAAACCTTCTGCGCCATGTATTGTCCTTTGCTCTCTAGTCTATAAGACTGCCCCAGTCTTAAAATCGTGGTTTCAGATGTTGTTCGCTCCCTTCTTCCCCTCACTGATCTCCCATCCTTCCCTCCTTTCTATTCTCCAAAATAAAAAAAACAAAGAGCTGCAGGGAGAGGAACAAACTTTTCAATATTTTCTCATAAACAGACTAGTGTAAGGTGAGTGATGCGCACTTACTCATGCACTTTAATTTATCTTTTTATTTATTTATATACTGCATCTGGGGACCCACCTACTGTGGAAACAAATAAGCAAAGGATGCACTGGATTAAATTTCAATTTACCCTGGGAAAAACAAATCGGAAGGCACTCTCCCATGGACCACTTTGATTATTTTATTGGGGGAAGGGCTAGAACGCCTTAAAGCTAATAAGTTCCAGGTGGCTATGGAAAAAGAGCTGGTCAGGTACAGTTTCCTTAAATATCGATGCTGTTCTGTCAAGGTTTGCTGGTGAGTAGGTGCACTGGTAAGTCGCCATTGATCACTATTAACTGCGCGTACAATGGGTCTTCCTTCTTATCAGCACGCAAGATCAATAAAGCACATGGACACACAAGATCTCCGGAGCAGAGCACTTACCAAAAAAATCTATTCTCTACTGACCAATACATGTTACCGTATCATTAGAGAGGAACCTTTTTTGTGTGTGGATGCAAATTTGTGTATTTAAATGCACCTGGCATACTTTTTGTCACTTTACTTTAAGTGCCTACAATCAATATCCTTAAATCAACAATGGATGGAATGCGTTAACTTGATGAACTCTATCGCTCGACTCTCCAATTCTAAGTGTGGGTGTGTATGTAAGTGTGTGTTTGTGTGTGTGAGACAGAGACAGAGACAGACCCGTGCGTTATGTACACTCCACCTGAATGTCTGTACATGTGAGAGCAGCAGAAAACCTCTCTGTGTTTCTCTTTGTGTCATAGTGAATGGTTGATAAATCAAAACTACTGCCTCGCTTGCCAGATGAGATTTAGTGTATAGTGGTGCAACAGTGGAGCCGAGACTAATGTGTCTTGCCTTGAGACTCATTCAGGTAACCTGCCACTGCTTTCCCCTCCATTCAAGCCAATTTCAGGCTGGGCTGAGCTGGGGGGCTTTCCGACCGGGATTTCCACAGCTTTCCCGACCAACGCGGAGGGAGGAAGAAAAATGAATGCTGACCATTAGCATTAGTCCGAATTCAGCCGTAGCTATGTAGCTCAGTGGGATCATGGGGGGAGGGACAAAGTAGTCAGGATCAAATTGGCCTCAGATGAGTCAGATACAGT
>JAOXYL010000052.1:16249875-16273346 GCA_028564955.1 Terapon puta
CTGCTTATTAAACTTGTTGAGCAATGACTAGCACCAAGGACTGTGGGAGCATTTGTGTGTGTGTGTGTGTGTGTGTGAGTGCCAGCTTTTTTTCACACAACGGGGTTTTTCTTTTTTAAAAGTTAATTGCCCACTTACTCAACCCTCCAGAGAAGAGCCCCAAAAAGGTGAGAATGAAGAAATTACTCAGATCCCTGCCCACATGTGGTCACATAATACAACCCTGTCACTCTTCCCAAGGGAGCGACTTGACTAAAAGTGCTCAGCTTTTAAAAGAAATGTAGGAGCACACAACGAGCAGAAATGGCAAGCGGCAGACAAATAATTTTAAACTTCAGATCATGGGGAGAGAAAATGTCATTTTAAACGTGGTGCATTTGCACTTTTACATTTTGGCCTTTTGCTATTGTTATTCTGGTTAATACCATACGTCTACTGGAAGTATTAGAATACTTAAAGGCCTTGATTTAATGCTGTGTGCTACCATTATTACACCAGCTCTGTGGACTCTTAACTGGTTATGAAACAATTTAATACCAAGCAGCGAGAACATTGGCTATTTCTATGAGTTTCTAATAGTTTTTCTTAATGCCAGCTGCCAGGTCGCGGCCGGTGAAAAGACACTGAGGTTTGCTCTGGCTTAATCTGAGCTCATTCAGCCACTAACTGGAGTTTCTGTTTTCTCTCTTCCCAGTGAAACAGCCTCCTTGCAGCGGGCACTGAAGCGGAGGAAACACGTAACCTAACATTAGGTAAAACACTACTGCCTTTGTCCACAGGGGGCACCAAAATCAAAACAAGATGAAAGTATGAATAGGCCTGCGTTAATAAAAGTTCAATTATGTAACTCAAATCCAGTGTAACTGTCCAAATTCGCCGGGTTTCCGTGCTTACAGGATTAAACATTCACTCAGCTGTTTTGACCCTGCACAAGTGAGAGTGAAATGCCCATCCAAGTTGTAGGTCCTTAAACTGAAGTGACAAAAAGAGGCAGTTGTGTTATAGCGCTTCGCCGTGCCGCCGAGCAGAGGCAGGCAATGAAACGCATGAAGTTCAAAGTGATCACTCATGGCTGCACTCCTCTGTGCGAGCAGTGCCGCCGTTGATCAGAATCAGCACTCGGCATGCACTCAACACCGCCGAAAAACACAGGAAACAGGCTTGGTTACCACTTCACACCGAGTACCCATCTGAAAATGGTCAAATATCAAAACAATACCAACAATAGCTGCAGTGCACGATGAAAAGAGACTCCTTCTGTTTACTGATGTTAACATATTGAAACGATTCATTCGGGATGCTTGAGGTCGTGTTGCTGACACGAGAAGTTGCCCCATTGTCTTTTCAAAAACTGCGAACGCCTTTGTGGTTGTTTTTGTATTTCGACTTGATGTGTCGGAAAAAGGAAAAATCACGCATACTGAAACAAACCAAATAAAAACAGAGGGTCATTCAAGTGAACCACTCAAAGTCTCAGAATGTAACAACCAGAGAGGAATGTTAATATTTTGATCAACCCGCCTGGTTGAGTTCAGGTTCGACTGGCTCGAGAAGGACAGAATTTTATGTAAAAAGGTGACTGTGCTTTCCTTCAGCATAGAAAACATAGATTAGTTAGCTAAACTGAAAGTGTAAACACCACTTGTTGAGCTGTACGTGCTGATTTTAAATATGTACAAAAAACAAAAAAAAAAACTTTTCAGGATGTTCTTGAACTTTCTCCCACAGTTTGCCAGGTCGGGCTTGCACTTGGGTCATTGAGCTTCATTTTATATCAGCAACTGTGAAGTTTTAATAGGTGATAAATGTGAGCAATGCTTGCTTTTTTTACATTTATGCATTGAAAAACAATGATGTAAAATGTATGTATCTATGCTGCTGGAAACAAATAGAGTCATGGCAGAGAGGAAAAATTTCACAAAGAAAGTGACAGAAAGCTGTAGAAACAACAGGAATTCAAATCCAAATGGGTGAATTACATGTATGTTGTCTATTTTTTACAGCATGGCCATTACCAAGTGTAAATCTCCAGTGTTATAATAACATTAACGCGATACGGGTAGGGTTAAAGGATTTTTTTCTTTAAGTAAGATTGATTGGGTACAAATATCATCATATTTAACCAATTTTAGATCATGACAGATAGACTAGATTTTTTTTTCCCAAGCAGAAAAGTGATTAGGAATCACTAAGGAAATCAATAAAGAATTGGATCAATAAGCAGAACTGATAAACACATTGGTATTAATGAACGCTTATCAGTTCCCTTCCCTATATATCACTAGGATGAAAGTGATTTGCGATTAACTACATTTACACTGAGTTACTGCAGTGAGTAATGAGTCCACTGCAGGGATGAGCATGAACTTGCTTAGTCTTCTGATACATTTTTACATAAGCTCCTTACCTGCTTCAGCTTCTTCAAGTCTTCATCCAACTCCAGATTGTCCAAGATAACGGCCACAAAAAGACTGAGCAGGATCTGAAATGCAGGAAGTGGAAGCACATAAGAACATGCTCTGGGTGCGAACACTTCATGACATGTTAATGTCATTATTACCATCAAAGTAAAAATAAGACTTTTTTTTTTTTCAAAAGTACAAAGCCTGCTCAGTAATTGCATTTGTTGCTTGTTCTGTTCTGGAAGACATCCTGCCTGTCTGGGGTGAAGTGTGAGTCATCAAGAGACTGTCTGTGCTGTCTGATGGCTCCCCATATAAGAAGGCCAAACACTGAAATGTCAGCACTTCTTACGCCTGTGAGTCTGATTAACTGTGATTAGATGTACCACTTGAGAGAACACTGAAGGGGCGGGGGCACTAATTGAATGCATTAAGAAAACAATTCATGTATCCTTTTGTCACTTATTTTTCCCGACCGGCTTTTACTGACCGAAATAACAAAATACTGGTTTAGAATGAACTAAAAGCCCACCGAAAGTCGCAGTCCCACAAACTTTCATTATGTTGCCCTTTGCTGTTAGTCAAACCACAAGTGTATTTTTGGACCACTGACTGTTCATTCACACTGTTCGTTTTTCTGTGAAAGTCGCACAAGTCGTAATCGTGTAAACGCTGCAGGCTTTCATCAGTCATCCATAGATTCAATCACTCGGCGACAGATAGTGATTGAACAGACTTTGCTTTAAATGAACATCGTATCTTAAAGACAGAAATTAAAACAACCTAATTCAACAGCCTCTCCAACCTGTTTGATTTCTAACTTAGAAACAACACAGTCAGTTACTCACCAGGGTAGCAAACAGATGGTAGAGGATGAAATAAATGGCTACAACCGGAGCCCACATGTCACCTACAGCCACCAGAGTCTGGTCCATGACATCTACCCAGCCCTCCTGAGTTAGGATCTGGAACATGGACATGAATGCCTACAGGGAGGAAAGCACAGGGAAAGAGAAAGTGAGAGAGGCAAAAGGCCAGAGAGGGCAACTGAGTGCACAAGTGGAAGCGGTGAAAAGGGGGGGAAAGACAGACAGAGAAATGTGGAGGAAATTACACAGAGAAAGAGACGGACTTGACATTTGAAACATGCCTTTTCTTGGGAGAGCAAATATCACACAGCTGATGCGCATATCCACTCCTGACTATCCTTCTCTAGCTAGTGATTGATAGATTTTGATTTTAATATGAAAACAGAGACTTGTGTTTGTTTTTTTTTCCTTTACTTGCCGCCTCCCATCTTTTTGGTAGAGGTCAGATGAAGGTATAGTGAGCAGGCGGCCGCGGCGCTGCGGCCTCTGGAGCCAAACGGCGCGTCTGAGCTTCCTCCTCAGCGTCTCACCTCCAGACGGCGGCCCATTCCCTCCCAGCCCCTCCCACCTGCTCTCACGTCCCAGTCACCGCGGATAAAGATAAACCCAGCAACAGGTTTGCCCACAGGGGAGACAGCCAAACATCATTAACTGTGATGTGCGCGCGTGTCTGCGTGCATACACGCGGGTGTGTGCGGCGCGGCAACCAAGAGGGGAAAGCGAGAGAGAGAAGGGTAACACGGCATACAAGTGGCATCTGTTTACGAGCAACCCCGCGTGCCCCGCTGTGCAAGGGATCAGTGAAATGTTGGAAGGGAGAAGAAAAAAAAAAAAAAAAAAAACAGGGATGGAAAGATGTGGCTAATGAGAGAGAGGGAAGCTCATGAGCGCTTAGAAATCAAAGGAGGAACCCGCATCTGTCGACCCATCATGCAACCCATCATCAACATCTGTGGCCCCCCCCCCCATTTATTTGTCTGAAGAACAGCTCCTGTGAATTTTAAAATCTTTATGTAGCGCATTTCATTTACTGCCTGCATCTGCATGGTTTTTAACTGCGGTTCACGTTTCCCCCCATGAGCAAATTACTTGAGTATTAGGGCACAGTCAGACAAAGTGTCTTTAGAGCGTTTAATGGATTGTTCGTCTTTGTTTATGCAGGGAAAAAATAATACTATTTACAAATCAGGTTGTTCTGACTAAACAGCTGCTGAGATTGCCTGAAAATGCAGCATTTATGGGTATAATTGATGGTACGCTGGCATCTAAAAATCAGCAGTCACTCACAGGAAGCCTGGCATGATACAATGAAAATGACAACCTGTGGTGATGTCATACTTGGCTACGTTTCTATTCTTGCCTGCTATGACCACGGAGAAGATCATTACCGTAAAGAGTTAAGTCCATCGTGCTTAGCAAATGTTACCCTGATTGGAACAGAATGTATTTAGACTCCGGATGACAGATTTCCAAAAATCTGTTCAATAAATTTGTGCTTAAGTGACTCAGGATAACTTTTTTTTTCCTTCATCTGATTCATCTATGCTCAGATGATATGCAGAAATGTGTCTAAGAAATAAGCTTAACACTCATAGGAGCTTTAGTAAATAGCTTGTGCAGATGCAGATTGCCTCAGTCTTGGTGACGGGGGTTGAGTGTGAGCGGATCCTTACCCTGGGGAATGTGGTGAAGCGGTCCAGCTCCTCCACGAAGCAGAACATCTGCAGGCTGATGGCCGACATGACGATGAGGAGGCTGGCCGTGAACACCACCAGGCTGCCGAGCTTTTTACCTGGACCAAATATCTTATACACAAAGTCCTCCAGAGCTGGGGAAATCTTAATCAAACGCACCACACGCAGCACCTGAAGGGGGGAAAAAAAACAACCAAAAACATACATCTTTGCTGTAAGGTGGCAGTTTTTCTAACCAGTGTTATTATTCGTCTTCGGAACAGTAGTTTTAATAATCCTTAGAAAAGGAAGAGAGGGGTGATATTTTAAACTAAATATAAAAGCAAACACAGATATAAAGGCAAGCATGGTAGCACATTGATTACATATCGATTTAAAAAAAAAAGAGACCATTATTCTTGACCTAGTGGTAAAGGTGCAGTGATACTGTGCTCTGTCAACAGGCTTAGTCCCCAAATTGCTTGTGGTGACACCAGCCCCAAAAGGTAATGCATCTTGGTCAGGCTTTGATCGGAGATCCAGAGAGTGACTATTGATCGAGCTCTGCACCGTGATGCCTCTGGCCAAAGATTTTTTTTTTCTCTCATTCCCCTGAATATACAGCAAAGTAAGAGGGACAAACACCGGATGCTGGTCAAAAAAAAGGGAACCCACGGTAAACAAATACAGCAATAACACTCACAGCATGATGACAGATGGGATGGGAAGACACTACCTTCTATTCCTGACATTCCTGATTCATTTTACAACAGACGCAAGTTCACAGAGGATATGAGGGCATAGCAAAAGTGGGAACATTATTTTCCACATAAATTGGAAAACTGAAACGCACCAACGAAATTGCACAAGCTCTTTACTTGCGATGTCTTGCGTTCGCATCCGTGATGCGTGGAAACAAATAACAGAAAGGAGGAAAACAAACCGAAAATGCAAACGCGAGACAGACAATACGGCGTTTTGAGAACAGCTTCCCGGCTGCGTTGCCAGTGTGCGCTTCTGGCTCGGGCCTCATGCGAGACAAAGCGGCGCTTAACATAAAATTGAATTGCATAATGTGTCACTGTCACAGATATCCCATCCAGCTTTTTAAACCCACGTTGGCCAAACAGCAATGGCCAGAATCAGATCAGTGCATCCCGACCAGACGCGTCCAAAAATTATACAATGCCCTGCCTTCCTGAGCGAACAAATTGACTGGACTGTTAAATCATGCTGCTACTGAAGTCATTGCAATTCTGAACACACACAGAGGAAGTGTTGAGGTGGCTTCCATTGGCTGATTAAAAATCATTCTGCCAAGTGCACTGTATGTGTGTCTGTGTGAGCATGTCAAAGCTGTAAGTAGGCCTCTAAAGCATGTGACATTTGGCCCAGACTGAATGACAATTAGTAAGGCTAACCTTTAGCAGGGAAACAGCCCCTGGTCGGATAAAATTAAATAAAAATCAGAAACAATCACTGACTGTGTAGCCTAGTCTCTTCTCCTATAGCCGGTACACACTACTACTTAAGGTTAATCACTCATGGCTAAATGTCACCTGTTTAAACTGGGGCAAAATATCTGCAGGGAGACTGAATGATAAATGCTTTCCCATGAGAAGTGGGCACTTAACTCCCAGATGCTCTTAAAAAAATGCTCATTAAAAACAGAACACCAATGTGGATATGTACAAATGTATTAACATAGAATTACTGCATCTGAAAAATCTAAATCTGACATCTAAATTTAACATGACATGATATATATATATATATTTTTATAGAACCGAAATAGTTTCTGGCACTGAAACTTCTCTTGATATTTCATATAGATGTATAAGACATGTATACAGAATACAATATGATGTTAGAACCTATTATTATAAAATTGTTTGCTCTGAGTCCAACCCCTTCTGATGCAAGGGGCTGTCTAATTCAATTACACTCTTCACAACAGCCATGTTTTCTTATTGTGGGTTGGGGATGTGATTTATTCCTTTTTTTTTTACAACATCATAACTTTTTTTTTTTTACAACATAGCTGTAAGGTCGGATGATGAATGGCTTTCATTATGAAGTCACAATTTGAAAAAGTGCAATTTTCCAGAACTGCAAGATCTGCAGTACAACAAGTGTTATTAACAGGGCTGAAGACGTAAAAGAATTTGCCGGCAGATACGACATATGACGACTGAAACAGTCCTGAAGGGTAATTTGTAGAAAATATTTCCAGTTTAATTCACAATCGACATGTTGGTTATAAAAAAAAATTGCAATGCCTTCAATGCCTCAAAAATACAGTATTCCAGCTTGGAGACAAATAAAAAGTAAAATAAGATATAGGTCTTTTTACCGGAATAGATTACCTAGCTAAAGCAAGCCTCAAGTCATTGCAAGTTAATTCTCATCTTGTACTGAAATTACTGCCTGGAGGAGAGAAAAAACACATCTAACAGAAAACATTATTGTATGTCTTGGAAAATGGAGGCAGTAAAAAAATGCACAAAAAAAGAACAATCAAAGAAAAGCAAGTGAACAATTACATTGTGTAAAATACATCTACAGTATATATGTGTTTGCATGTGTTTGCTTGAGTGTAAGCGCTGCACGTGTGGATGGCAGCTGTTGAGAGAGTCAGACGGGATCAGGGCAGCTTGTGTGGTCAAGGCTCATTAAAGACCTATCAAGAAGCCCTTTCCCATCAGATCCTCTGCAGAGCTTTTCATCGGCTACATTACGCAGCACACAGCAAGGTCACAGGGTTACGTTTTGGACAGAGTGCAGTACTTAAAGGCTCCGTTTATGGATGATAATGGTCCAAGGCGCCATTGCCACATGGGCCATAAGATGCACAGTTCATTTATATCTCTGCCCTGAGAACTGGTAAAAAACCTGTCTGAAAACTGGGAAGTCAAAAACTGGAGCACTTTCCACAGAGAGAGAGGATATATAGAGAAAAATACTGCAGATTACCAATACAGCATACAGCTCTGATGAGGCCAGAGGCATCACTTTCTCAGTTCTCTGCCCGACTCACAGAAATTGAAGACTCTGGCTGTGATTTATGCTAAATATCATTAAATGAAAACATCAGAGTACGACTCCTTTCACCAAATAAATCAAATGTAAATGTCCCCTCAAAAAATGTGCCACGGCTGAAAAATGCCACAGCTCAACTCAGAAATCAGTTTAAACGAATCTCCATTAGCCGTTCGTGGTGACAGCATATTTAAAGGATTTCGGGAGGTTTCTAACCCAGAGGGGGGATGTGATTGATCTGTACTTATTAATGCATGGTCACAGGAAAAGAAATGATTCACAGCTTCTGTTCTTCACTGCCATTGCACTCTTAAGTGTGAATGATTCAGTTTCGGGTTTCAGGATAAAAAGAGATTCATGTATATTTATACATGGGTTTGGTGGGCGCACTGTTAAAATGTCTTGTGTGTGTGCATCCATACCTGAAAGTAGGTGAACTGGGAGTGGTAGAGGTCAGGGTAGATGTGCAGCGTCGTGCCAACCACCAGCAGAGACTCAAACTTGTGCAGGGAGGAGCTGATGTAGCCGGTGAAGCCCAGACACCAGATTTTCAGAAGCGCTTCCAGGTCGAATAACACGGTAAAGGCAACCTAGGAGTGAAAGGAGAAAGTTGGCATGTACTGCAGGCCACTGTGAATATATCTCAACAAAAAACTGTTCTACTCATTTAATACGGGTAAGCTATTCCTTTGGTGCAAAAAAAAAAAACAAAAAACAGGGCTTGATTATGTTGTTTTTTTTCAGCATCGGTGATGAGGGTTGCCACAGATATTCATGGCTACACAGGACATGTAATCAATGTGCAAGTACTTACCTGTAAGTGCAGTTTTGGAGCAAAATGTACTTAAATATTTCAAACTGTGACTGCACACAATGTTGGACTAACACAGATTAAACTATGTATAAAGTAGCAAAGCTTCCACCAGCTACAACTCTAAAATGTATATATATGTTAATAATAATATCTAAATAAAATGTGTGTACATGTCAATGAATCATTAATAATAATCTAACAACATGTCACTCTGCAAAGTAGTACTTTCACTTGCAACACAGTAACTTTTCTGACAATACTACTGTACATGGGTAACCTTTTGTAATGGATATTTCATAGTCTCGTGTTCTACTGTTTTTTTAGTGTTTGGGAGTACTAAACAACCTCTATGCTTGGTTCAGATCTAGAGTTTTCATAAATCTTTGAACAGAAAAGCCTGCATGAGAAATTTGGAACTTAAGCGTTTAGGTTCGTAAGATACATAAGGTACTCTCAATGTGCATTATGGGAAATGTAGGATATTGAGTTTTTGGAGTTTGACCTCAGTGGGGGATAAGTATCAGGATTTGTGCTTCTCTGGTGCATTGATTTTCAACAGTCCTGTTTTAAATTGATCTCTTCCTTGTCCTCCAAGTTTATATAAGTGCAATATTTAATTGTGAGAGGTATCATTTAAGTAAAGGACTTAAATGCTTAAACCGCCACTGTCTTCATCAACGGAGGGCACCCTGCCAATAAAATGTTTATTTTCCTAACTCTAAACCCAGTGCCTCCATTTCCTATTTTCTCTTCACAGCCTTCACACAGATTGGAACAAATCTGCAGATCGATGGCTGTATGATATGGATGGAGGGAGTCAGAGAAGGTAATATCGTGTGTGTGTGTGTTTTTTTTTTCTTTTTCTTATCTCCCCCATTCAGCTGTGGGTGAGACAGAGGTATGAAGAGGACGGTGGAGGTGGGCACACTCCTCACCGTCTTCGTTGGCGCTTTACCACCTGCATACTGATGACATCGAACCATCGCGCATGACACATACAGTGCAGCGCTGTGTGCATGTGTGTATGTTTAAACAAAAAAATTAATAAAATAATAAGATGAAATATACCAATGCCTAATTCAATCAACATATCATTGTATCGTATCTAATCTTACATACCTACTATTGGACAATAATAAATATACAATACACATAAAGCAATCACAAGTTGCATTGTGCAGGATTAAATCCCTAATAATAACAGACCAGAAGATTACCATGGGTTTGTCATCTAACAGGCTTTTATCAAAAGACACTTATAGATTATACTATTTCTATATCATATTAAACATAAAAACAAGGCTTTAAATAACAACCTTTGTTCAAAGGCCTGTGTTAATGTTACAATTTAGGATTTGAGAGTTAAAATAAGCACATAAAACATCTCACCTCTGCCAGGTAAAACTCATCATAGTGCCGGCGGTGGTTCTCGCCTTTGTAATAGTTGCTAGCGGCAACGATGACATCCACAGCGACCATGCTCAAGATGAACATGTGGAACACAGAGGACCGCATCAGTTGCTGTGGAAACAGAGCAGTGTTCAATTGCAATCAATGTAAATTGCACACGACAGCCAAAGAGGAAGGAAGGAGTGTGTTGAAAATCAACAGCCATTTTCATTTGTTTCCAATTGAACTTCTGATTTGGATGAGAGCCAGCAATACCATGATAATAAAGTAGATCGTTGACTGAGATAAATCATCTCTAGTCTGAAACAGGTTATATAAATCTGTATTATACAACATGCAGTATATACCGTATATGTACTATAAATTAAAACGTTTTTTGACAGTGAAAACCTAAGTTTCAGTGACCACAGGATAGAGGACAGTCAGCTATTCAAACACAAATAATGTACATGTGGCAGTGCAGGCGTGGGATCTTTCTTTTTGGAGATGCCAACCATAGATTGTACTTTATATAGAGAGGCGGAGACAGGAAAAGAGGGCCAGCAGCTAAACTGCAGGAAATTCAAAGCAATCAGGAGCCTTTCTTTGGCTGCTGGGAGAAACATCCACCCTGACAGCAGAATCAGGGTATATTCAGACAGCTGGAAGTACCGAGGGTAAGGGCCAATAAATGTATGTTATTTCCTGTGGGTAGAGCGGTGGGATTGAAAGCAACAACCGCATCCCATAACAGAAACAATCACAACTTCAACTCACGTGAGGGAAGCTACCACCCCACACACACACCACCCTTAAAAAAAAATGTAAAAAATAACAAGAATCGGACAAAGCAGGCACTCCCCATTAAGACAAACACTGCACATTCCTCTCAGAGACAATATGACAGATGTGATCACAGCCTTGAACTGCATGTATGTGGCAGAGCGAACAGCTTGTGAGTGGGTAGAATCACTCACCCTAAAAAAAGACTTGCATGTGAGACTGGCAATGGGAAGGATTGAAAAAGTGGAGAAAAAAATGAGAGGAAGACTTTAAGACAGATGAAGAGTGTTTTGCGCCATTGCTGGAAAGATCAAATTCGCCCCAGGAAAGCGGGACCGCTGCCATCCACCCTCCCACGCACAAATACACTAACAGTACAAAACTCTTTAAAGCCTGATCTGCAGGCGCATTTGGTGCCTTAAAAACAAGTCATGGCGATGGAATTAGAAGATAAAATGATCTGGTTGAACTGTGAACTTATGGGCAAATTACATGATGTATTATTGTTTAAAGAAACTACGAAAAGACCTTACCGGAAAAACAGCATTTAAACGTTTAAAAAGACTTATGTTGGCTGACAATAACCTCTTTTGGTTATAAAAGTAATGACTGTCAGTAGAGATAGTACAACTGTTACAACACTGTGAAGTGTTGTTGGGAGGACGTTGGGGTTGAGTGCTGGGGTCAACAAAGTGTGTGACTTTGACATGGAAGACCACTTTTGGCATCCCATCTCCTACCTGTCCACATTAGTCTCCTTTAACCCTCAACCCACACCTCAAGAAAGCTAATTTAGTCGCCTAGCCATAGAAGTGGCAGATAAGGGGAACCTTTTCCTCCAGCGGACACTGAAAAGACTTTGAGAAAGGCTGCTGAACAGTGTAATCCTGTAAATCACTGTAAAATACTAGCCAAACTAACCAATCAGAAGTGAGCGTACGCTTGAAAGTCAAGACTTCCCTTTAGGTTTATAATTACAGTGGTCAAGGTTAAGAGTCGGACTCTTCTCTCTCCTTTAATTAATTGAATTCTGGAAGGGAAATATTTGATACTGGTACTAAAATGTTAACTAACTGATATTGATATTAATTGAAACACGTTTTGCTGCCGTCTCAGGTTGAAGGTTTCTAGTCACCGGCTTGGTGCGGTTATCTGGGGTCAGGAGTGGGCTCTGTTGGACCAGTAACAACACAAACAGTGAAAAGTAAAAAAAAGGTCAGCAAAATCAAGATTTTGAGCTGGCGTTAGGTTGCTCTTTAAGATATATTACATCATAAATACAGCTGTGGCAAGCAGACACAGCTCTGAAATCTGAGGATCATCAGATTTATGCTAAAAAGTAGAGCCTTTTCCTCAATTTTGCTTTACTATCGTGGTATTGTATCTGCTATTATTACGTCTCATCGTTCATGTCTAGTTTATCAGCCAATTGTTAAAAACAACAAGCCATTCATTTCTGTTACATATGTCTCACCATTATTCAGCTGATGGCCCCGACCGACAGCGCTGCTGGCCTTGGGAGTGTTTTCGCAGAACGTACACACATCTACACACACAGTGGTTAGGCTCCCTGACTGAGATTGGACGTGACAAAGCAGTTTGACATTTCCAGCAACCAGACGCTCTCCCCCATGGGTGTTTGGGCTGAACGGAGTTGCGTGAGTGTGATAGTGTGCATATGTGTGTGTGTGTGAGGGAGGGAGGGAGCGAGAGAGATAGAGGCAGACTGACAGAGAACAGAACGTACATGCTTGTGCGTATGAACCGGTTGATTTTCTCAAGGTCCTGACGTCGCCCATATTCTCTGTCAGCTTTTGGGACTCACACTGCAAAGAGAAGCCGGAGAGCTACCCGGCAATTTTAACCTCTGTCAAGTGGAGATACAGTGTGCCCATTCAGCTCCGCAACAGAATAACCTTTTAATCTTTCCCTCACGTTCCCCTTGTTTGGTGCACTTGGTGCCACGTCCTTCCCAAAGCAAAAATGTCCTATTTGGCCCGGCGCAGCTGATGGCAGTGGCACACCATATACGGCCCCGAGATGTCAGAATCAATTTAACAGCATCAATTGTGGGACAAGATGGACCTCCCCTGCCGTTTGATGTTCCTTAGCTTGAGTGTCTCTGAAATCCTTTCACACTTGATGGATGCTTTTTTTTTTTTTTTTGCATTGCCTCTGGCTGGGTCTTTGAAACACCAGGTGTTCACGGTGCACAGGCACACACGCACACACACACACACACACACTGAAGTCAAAATTTTGTAAGCAGAAGCCTCGCATTAAGTTGTGGCTTTGGCATTTAGCCAGGGAACACTAGCATCATCCCGTCTGATAGCAAAGAAAAGCTCAGTTTTCAATACGTGACACAGTACATCCTGCAAAATACAGCGTGTACTCAGCCTTTATTTACTTGACTGCAACAGGGTGAACATGGTGGAAATTATGTATGCAAATAGTGTTGTAGATAAAAACACATAATTTCAAGTGGCATGTAAATTGGTATTTGGGGTAACAGTGCACTCTGGGTGTGCTTTCCAACAGTAAAAATGAAAAACAACACGGAAAAAAAGAAGAAGAAATAAACACCCATTTCGCTTTTCATCGAGCCTTCTGGCCTCTTGTCTGGGTGCTTGTTTTTTTTTTTTTTTTGTTTTTTTTTATCGCCCAATTTATGCCGAGTCAATTTAAACGGCGCGGCAAGGCAATATGCATCATACCTGGAGCTTTTCCAGCGGCTGCAACTGTAACACAACCAAGACGGAGAGGCAGACTGACAGACCGGCGACTGCTTCCTCATGCTCCGTCTGTTCACTCAGACTGCCAAGGAGGACAAATGCTCTTTCCGCCGGTACATGAGACGAGCGTAGCACATGTGCACATAGCTGGCAGGATGTAACCGTATTCGCGCAGGAATTGTCACCAACAGACTGGGCCTTGTTCCGGCACCGTCTCGTGCTACAGTTTTTCGCTCAGCTGTTTACTGAGATTAAGAAGAAACTAAGTGGGATTACAGACCGCCTCACTTCACTTATCTCTCCAGTCTACTCGCAGGAGTCTGTTGACGACGAGTAAACAAGTGATGACAATCAGAGAACTGTCAAGGCTCTATTCCTTTTTTTTTTCCCCCCACTGTATGTTACGCAACTCTGAGTGAAAAGATGTACAGGCGAGGTAATTCAGAAATCTATTGTGAAATCGGGAAACTCGCGGCTAACGGACGGAGTTATTTTAATCTAAAGCTCTGGCCGGGAAGAGTGGGTGCGCGAAATCTTGCTGCGTTGAGGATCCAGTGAAGTGGGAGCCCCTCGGCTTATTACGGCCCCGACCGGAGCGGGCTGACTCATGTCTCTGGTTGGAAAAAAAAAAAACAGGTCTTAATAAAACATGATGGTCTGCCTGTCTGCAACCTCCTACTCTTAATAATATCTGCTGTGCTGCGCCACCTCTGCGCCCATTTCCTGTCTGGCTATTCCTTATAGGCTTTAGGTTCATTTCATCGCAGCGTATATCTCTATGTGCATCTGGCTGATTGGAGTCTAGACTTTAAAAAAAAAAAAAAAACAATCTCCTTCAGTCATCGTGCACCGACCTCAAAGTGTTGATCTTACAGGACTAGTCACATCTCGTTCAGCGTCCTCCTGCAGGTGATTTTGTTTTCCCCATTATAAGTATATCTACCCTGCCATGCCCCGACGCGGTCTCCTTTTTCTGTCACCATCTATAACAATCTGCCTGGGATTCTTTCCGTCCGCCCTCTCTCCAGCCAATTTCCTTTTTTTTTCCCTCCGTGCCCTCCTTCTCCGTCCGCACACATGAGGCACACTGACCTTCATCTTGACACGCTGGTGTGCATGTGCGCGTGAGCTCGAGATGATATAAGTGGTGTCACTGGGAAGATCAAAAGGGCAAAGATCAGTGGCGGAGGCAAAAGGAGGGTTCTAGGGGATCAATAACCTTTGGCTTGGGAGGAAGAGGCGAAAGAGGTGTTCCTTTCATTGGACTTCAGTACCCCCCAGTGAGCTAATGGGTTATCCATCACTCCGTATTTAGCTCAGTGGACAGAGGGGGAGAGAGCAGCATCACCGCCAGATGAGGTGATGCTAAATTAATCACATGATCCTCCTGGATTACTCGAAGCGGGCAGCATTTATCACGGCTTTCAAACTCTTCCTTAGTGGTAATTTGAAAGCTGTTTAATTATTCTCAGACAGAAACGTCTTAGTCTGGGGTTGCATTTTAAAGACTTCACTGTTTTTTTTTTTAATACAGTGTGGCACAGCTGTGTAGAGTGTCACCCTCCATTTTTTGCTTATAGTAGCCAAAGCTCCAGTCTGCAGTGTAATTATGGCATGGTGGAACACCGGGGGCTAATTAGCAGACCAGGTCTGTGGGGAAAGAAACAGGACGCTTCATTAACCTCCACTGGTCTATCCAGCTACCAGGGGAGAAAAACAGAGAAAAACCAGGAGAGAAATACAGGCCCTTAAAACAATGTGTGTAATGTGAACAGATACAGAGCTGTCAGTGGGAACCAAATACAGTTTGTGGGATCCATAGATTGAAACCACTTTCACATAGTCTGTTTATGACTGCAAATATACAGCCGGATCCAGAGGAAGTTAGTATAGAGACTGCAAAAAGGGTGGCAGCTTGCATGGCTTTGTTCAAAGGTCATAAAATCTGCCTACCAGCATCTGTAAAAGTCACTAATTATCACAGTATATCTCCTCTGCTGTTGCTCACTAGTTGCTATGATCCAGACTGTTCCTTGCCCCGACAGAACGACTGGTGATGATAAGACCTCTAACTTCTCAAAGCAAAAAAATACACTGAGTTGAAAGAAAGGACAAAATGGAAAGAGTAAAATAAATCACAGAGGTCACAGCAGATAGTGGCCACACTCACTGACGGGTACATTTTAGGGAAGTGGAGCTCAAAGATACCACAGTCGTGATGCTTTGTGATGGCAGATGCCGGCAAAATTGAGAAGACTATGTTGAGGATTACGAGGGTAATAAAACATTTCAAAACAACTGTCGGAGTGGGAGAGCTATGTGGTGATGCTCCCCGCTTTGAGGGCTATTTTGGTTTGTAGCCCCTCAGGAGGGGAAGCTGCCGTTTCCTCTCTGTCTCCAAAAAGAGCAGGTGGTTAATCAATTATGTGTTATCTCCAACTGCTGCAGCCCGTTGGTCCTGCACGGACTCAGACCGACACACACACACGCACACACGCGCACGAACGCACAGACGTCAACAGGCAGATCGACGGGCTAACAGACACACAGACACACAGATGCCTGACCGGACACGTACAGGCGGTTTCAAAGACGGTCAGACCGGTATAGGTGAGCTAGCAGCAGACAAACAGGAGGACACACGCGGGCCGCCTGTCTGTAGATAGCTCCCACCTGCCAGCCCTGAAACATTTTAATCATTTGACGGCCAATTACTCTGGAGCCAGGCAGAGCAGAACAGAAACTCACACTTCACTTCCCCGGCACTCGCAGATGGCCCTGCAGGCTGGATCTCCACTGCCTGTCTTCACTCTACCTGTCTGCTCAGCTAGCACTGCTCCCATCTGATATGGGTGAAAAAGCAATGGAATAAGGTGTTTGGCAAGTCTTTGGAAGGAGGGAGATGGGGGATATCCATCATGAATCAAAAATGATACCGGTATAATATAACAGGCCTTTTCAGACCCTCTGTTAAAACATATAACAGGCAATGCTGGGAAATTTAACTCATTCTGTCCCATGGCTGAACATGTACAGTGCATAGAGAAGCAGGTATATACTACTGCTCACAATATCATCTACTGCTGCTTGTGTACATATGGAGTCTACAAGTGAATCCATAATTATGTGCATTTCCATGTCCTGCAGTATTTCACTTTAAGGTGACCAAATTGTGACATATGGAGATAAACATACCAGTGCCAATTTATTAGGTACCTCACCCACTGCTCAGGTGAAGAGATTTGTCGTAGCTGACCTCAAGGTGGAGCTGTAATAATAGTAAAAGTTCATTTTTTTGCAATTATCTCAACAACAGCTTTGGTCTTCTTCCCCAAAAAATATCGCATTTTGTGACTTTTCTCAATTCTTTCAAAATATGATTTGAAACAAAACATTATTATTTTTTTGTTGGGAATAGGAGTTCAATAGAAAATTGAAAAAAAGGTCAAATGTATGGGAAGTTGAGGTAATAAAACCACCATCTGCAGCATAAATGTTCCCTCAGATTTCAGTGTTTTTTTAATTAGGCGTAGGGAATCTCACTTTCTCTTCATGTTTCTCTTCAGCTATCAAAGCACATTATTAGAGGTCCTTGTCATTTTGGGAAGCATGAAATCTAAATCTAATCTATTTTTCTGGTTTAAAAAAATCTGTTAAACAATCAAAAACAAAAAAAAAACCACATCTAACTGAAACTCTGCAAAATCGGGAACATGCTGCCTTACTTACAATTCCTCTCTGTGATCTGTGTTAAGGCCTTTGTGGTTTGGACTGAACAGCTGGCTTACATACTGCAGTTTTCTGACACCATCAGAAAACACTTTCAGAGTGGTTTGATGGTTTGACGTGCCACAAAACGCTGTCAGTGTTTGACTGCCAACTGAAAACAATAGAGGGCTTTTGAAATGAAGCACTATATGATGCATGTCAAAGGCACTCTCCGTACTAGTCAGCTTTTACTCTACTTGATTATTATTCGCCTCATGCTTGACACTTTGAATCTTCGAGTTGGCACAAATTTAAATAACAATAAAGGTATTTTTGAGTGACCAAAATCTGGATCTAAGTTCCTAATATGTTTGAAAGGGGGTTCTTAATGTAAATAACTTCATCATTATCAGAGACAGAGAAGCGTTTAGTCGGACTGAACATATGTGTTGATGGAGAATAATCATTTTCAGTAATAAAAATTAACCAAACATCCAAGGATAGTGATGCAATCTTGTACACTGTTGTTCATCTACGTAGACACCAAATTAGCCAAATATGGGTTTCAAATATTTTTCAAGGCTACAGTTGTAAAGTAACACTGCTTATGAGCTGAAAAGAGTAAATGAAGACATCCGTCATGTAACCAAGCCCAAGCCACTGTGCCAGTTCCTTAAGATGATGTCATTTAGTCAATACAATGATAGGTGATAAACAAGATAAACTCGATCAATCAATTTGATTTGCTACGGTGGTGGGAATAATGAAGAATATCAATAACATCTGATGAAGAATTGAATTGATTATCTATGTAACTAATATACATGGAGGTAAAAAATGTAATCATTGACATAGATCTGTGGCTCCTGACACCTCCCATCACCAGTTAACCATTATTATAAATGTCTTCACCAAGCAATGCTTTATGCGAGCTTGTCTGCAACAAATAAGAAATTAGAGACAGCCTGCAAAGCCAGGCTTGTATACAAGAGGAAGAATACCCAGATGGGACAAATATTTTTCTCGTCTAACCATAACCTGGCATTGTACAGACTAATTGTATCTGACATGAAACTCTATATTGAGTTCATCCTTAACAAAAGTTTCACTACAATTCAATTTGTTTGTCATAACCAGTGAACTAGTGACTAGTCATGAACTAGTTTTGTGCACTATTGTAGATCATTTCAATCAGAACATTACTATTAAACTCATTTGAAATTAGACAATTCTTCTGCTAATCAGATGATCCAACCCCCATGCTACAAACCTTTGAAATATTAGGTGGTAGAATCAACGCAAAGTAGAAACCAGCTACTTTTTGTAAAGTATTTCCAGACAGCCATATCACATATCTCCAAGCTTCAAGCAAATTATGGGTTATAGTCATTGTGGTTAATTTTTTAAATGGCAACAAGTGCATGAAATGCTTTTACGAAAAGAAAAAAAAATATTTAAAAGGTTGATTGAGTCTGAAGAAAACTCAAACTGCAAACTCACCTCGTCCAAAGGCCTGCTGCCTCCTCCTTACCTTGAGAAATCTTGCACAACTCGTCTGAACTGTCTCATTCATTAATCCATTTTCCTATTTACATACCTCTCACTGGCAGAGAATGGCAAAATATGTCTTGTGCAACACTAGTCCTCATTTGAAACTTATCCCCCTCATATTACTATGACGAATGAATGATAAAAAGATTATTCCTTTCTTCTCTGTTTCTGGGGTGTTTTTTCATGTATCGGGCTCTTTTTGACAGGAGCCATCTATCACAATTTCTGGGCCATTGCCCAGAGCTGAAACAGTCCATGTGATGGAGGTGTGAGTTGTTCTACACTCTGACCCACTAAAACACTGCACAACTCGGTCCGTCTCACAGGGAGTGGGCCCCACAAAGTCTGCATCCTTAAGGCAGTGTTCAGACTTAAAATAGTCTTGTTGAAAAAAAGGGTTTGCGTTGGTGTGGGTCTGGTGCTACAGGTATCAGTGACTAATGATCCACGTGTCTAAATAACTGGAGATTTTAATACTCAAGAAAAGCACCATGGTGGCAATCCCTGCTCAGACTCTACTATTACAAGC
The DNA here is from genome assembly GCA_028564955.1 of Terapon puta. Lineage (NCBI taxonomy): Eukaryota > Metazoa > Chordata > Actinopteri > Centrarchiformes > Terapontidae > Terapon > Terapon puta. Next base: position 16,269,368 of record JAOXYL010000052.1, read on the forward strand.
TAAACAACCGAACTGTATCATTCACCAAGAATGTGTGCTTGAATATTTGCATTTGGTAACACAATCCTTTGATTGTTTTGCCAACGCAGCAGTCTCACTGACACGGAAGCTGTGCGTGTGCATGTTTTTTCGACACGGTGCTACTGACGGCCTGAACATGGCCTCGTGCCTCCCTCGCGATGTTAACCCTTCACTCTGCTGTCAGAAGTGGTCCTCTTGATAGCGCAGGATGACGATAATAGCTATTTTGGTATGAGTGAATGAGGCAGATGAAGCAGTCTTTGGGTGTCCCATATAATGGAGCACAGGGCTCAGAGGGAAGTCAGCCGTGTTTATCCCTCTGGTTATCCCTCCATCTAAATCTTTCCTCCGACTGATGATGAGGCTCTGGGGGACGTGCCGCTTTAATGGGAATACTGCATATTTCACGTTCTCTCTTCCCTCTCTCATTTCTTCTTGTCTTCTCTGCCCCCTTTCTCGATTTGTTATGTGTGCTTTCCTCCTTCGCTCTGTTTATGCGCGTGTATGTGTGTCTGCACCTCCTTCGAGCTCGGGCTCTGGAACGCTATTTTCACCGTGAGGGCTCGCTGACAGCTCTCCTCCCTCTCACGGCCGTAGACGCTATTGGCAGCCTCTCGCGGTGAGGGCCCAGCCTTTTACACCGCGCCGCTATCAACAGCGGGCCAGCTGTAAACAACGCCCGCTGCTTTCAGCTTATCTTTAAGGCCCAACCATTTGGATCACACCGGCCACGAGGCAACACCGGCGTCCATCATGTCGACGTCATTTAAAACTCATCTATCACTGGGGGAACATCATTAGCGCGGCTCTACACATCAAACACGAGCCTCCCTTCATTTAAAATCCCATCATTTAGTCGTTTGACACAGCCATTGAAGACACAGACAAATGTGGAAACAATGAGGTGATACCGCGTGTGTCTGTGGCCTTGTTAAATGGACGAGCTATACCGATTCTCTATCAATACAAAGCCTTTCAACATCGAGAGAGACATTTAAATAAAAATGGAAAGTGTTGAGCGCGCACATAGAATTGTGCATGCGTGTGTAAGTGAGAAAGAGAAACACTTTACACCCGCAGCATCAGAAGCATATTAATTATGTTGTGTGTTTACCTGGAGGCAGGCAGGCGCTCGGCCATGTGGTTTGTTGACGTCCACAGCTACAAGCTGCCATCCCCCAGCAGCGTCTTCATGGAACATCTGTGGCACAAGGACAGCACATGAGAGGCAGAGCGCACAAAAACAACTAAATAAAAAAAAAAAAAAAAACCTTGCACGCCGTTCAAAGTACTGGACAAAACTCAAACGCACACATTTACCCTTTGGCTACATCTTCATAAAACATCTGTGGCCACAGAAAAAAAGCTGAAGGCGTCATACACACAGATTCGTACCCACACAAAAACAGCATGATAGTTACTAAATACAGTATGTGGGCCTAAGGACCTAACACCAGAAATAAAAACAAACCAATATCACAGCAGAGACTTTCAAACTCACAAGACAGCTGGCTCACTCATGAATATCAATCATTCTTCTCAAACATAACCGAAAAAACTTATAAGCACTATTATTTTCGTATTTTGTATACTTTTTTAAAAAAGAAATTACAGCTTTTAAATACCTTTGTTATTTATTTTTTTAACTTCTATACTGATCTGTACTTATCCCTGTCATTATATTGCTGCATGAGCTAAAATTCCCAATTGGTTCCAAAACTTGAGCGTTTACTTCACTCGAGGAGTTCACTCGAAAGGTTAGGTTCAGAGAGCTGTCTACCCTTGCCGTAAGACATTATGATGTCATTGCTCAAGCCAAAAATGCCTAGTTATGTCTTAAGTTAAGTCATTGCCTTTAAATCCATACAGTTTATCATGTGTTTGCATTTGCAATTTGCACAAAAAAGCGTAAAAGCTAATGGGAATGTCAGTGCTTTTTCAGGTAAGTAAAACATTGGACACATGGAAATTCTGACTTCACGGGGGTATTGGATGAAAAGTCCAAAGTGTTTAGAACTTCAAATCAAAAATATCATCCAACAGTTTTCAAGACATTTCACTAAAGACAACATGCCATCCTCATAATGGTGCTACAAGAAAAAGTCAGGGATTATCCATGGTACTGGAATTTACCAACACCATCATCCACACAATATTTGCTACAATATTTCAGTCGGACTGTACACGCTCAAGAGTCCAACATCAGTGTTCTGTTTGGTGAACGGGTTCACAGGGGCCACAATCTGGAAGTGTTTCATAGGAATGGCCTTTTAAATTCACTTGACATTTTAGGTCATTTTTTGGGTAGCTCGGTAGTGAGTTAATTCTGAAATAGTGAAAACGATAATACAGCTATCAGAATCAAATGAATTTTGAAGGTTGCTGATGTTTCAAAATGCAGATTTTTCCAGCTGCTTAACAAAGCCAATAGAAAAAGCTGCCTCCTGTTTCTTACATTTAGAAATCCTTCAAACACTCTGCCTCATTCACCATTCTACTCTTAAATTACATACCTCTCTCCCACAGTTTCAGCTTTGAATTACACCCGTCACATTGGCAGTGCGTTCACATCCTAGCAAGACTAATCCATAGCTTTTATCATCTCGTTTTTAATATAACACAGCACAGGGACTCAGTAAAACACCTTAACGTCAAACGCACAGGCTTGATATGATTCGACTTCAGACAAGCCATAGTAGACTTCAGTGCGCAATTCAACTTCAAGTTCAAACGTTAATCACAGCTCCACTCATCGTATACGGGATGAAAAGCCTGATCCTGTGAAACAAAAGTGGATTTACCCATTGTCATTTTATCAATACGGTTAAGCTTTACACCCTAATCTCTATTAAAAGCCTCAATAATCTGGAGACGGTAAAGGAAAGTCAAGGAATGGAGAGTGTGACATGGGTTGTGTCTCCCAGGGCCACCTTACAGCAGACTTCCTCTCAAGGGAACATGAAGAAGGGAGCATATTGTTTCCGCCTCTGTGATTGACAGTTAAGTGTTACACCACAGCTAATTAGTTTTTCCCCATCTAAGATAAAGATTGGGGCATGACGATGTGATTACAATTAATTTTGATAATGGAAAGAAAGGCTAATTGTTTTCAAGGTCACAGCGGTATGTGCGCGCCAGTGGCACCGGCCTGTTTTCCATCGTGATTGAAGGAACAGAGGGTTTTAGTTTAATGACTATTGAAGATGTATCATATTAAAGGCTGAGTGGGAATTAAACAACAGTTCAGTGCCTGTCAGGCCGACTCCATTATTACATATATTAAAAGTTTTAAAGGGAATTTGGAATCTCAATGCATCCAGTCCGAATCCAATCCAATAACAAGGTTTTTTCTTTCAACGAAATCTATGCAAAATACAAACGCAGATCCATGTGTCAACCCATAATTGATTATTTATTGTCTTAAGTATTCATATATCAGTATTATTGCAATTGGCTACCTTACATTACACTCAATATTCATTTTTGAAATAATATATAACATATCTGCATTTCTGCCTGCATATCTTTCCAGTTATAGTAATGTAATCATAAATCATATATCTCACAAAACCCTCTCTCTCTCGATTTTCTCTCCTTCAGACCCACTTCCCAACCCTCTTCATCCATCCAGAGTAGTCTCTCTAAATGTGGAAGAGGCAATCAAATAGATGTCGAATCAAGAGAGAAGCATTAAGGAAGAGTAATAATTCCTCTCACACCTAAAAGGCCATTTGTAGCTAAATGTTCAAACTTGAAATAAAAGAGAGAAAAAGCCAAGATAGTGCGAATCACTAACATGAGTGGATACTGGGCTGCATGAAAGTAAGACGTATCTGGGCATTTACAGAATAAACCTCAGAAAACTGTCAGATGTTGTTATCATTATTGCTTTCTCCTTGTCCAAATCATTTCTTCATATTGCTGAATGTCTTTTCACTCTGTATTCCATATTATCTCT
>JAOXYL010000052.1:16275860-16287831 GCA_028564955.1 Terapon puta
TGAGAGTCATTCCTATAAATAAGATTATCCATAACAATAAAATCGGGGGTTTTCTGCAATGCACTTAAGCTTCACGATAAAAGCTACATAAATATTTATATACTGTCTTGAGAGGCCGAGACTTTTAGGCTGTTAATTGCATTGAATGTGCCATACTCCAGTTTCTAATGTCTAAATTAAGGCAGTATTTACTGTGACGCTCTCCTTCATGGCTATTTGAAGATTAGGGGCACTGCACTGTGCACCGACACTGGATTTGAGCCCCATCCAACTGATAAGGAGGTTACTTTAGTTCTCACCTTCTCTCACAGGGTCATTCTTTCACATAATATATAATATTAATATAATATAAATGCATAGGGGAAAAGAAAATAAACATGTTTGTATTCACACATTTCCATTTCCTTTCTATATATATATATAGATATAGATATATATAGATATACATCTATATATACACAGTAATATACATACAGTAATTAATTAATGTGAGCTCTCATTAATATAAAGCATCTCATGGAACTGGATGTTTAATTGTTATTAGAAAGTACAGATTGATGTGTGTGGATGCATTAAAAGTGTCAATGTATAGCTTGTACCTAGTTCATTGAAGCCACTGTAACCAAGCTCTTGTCGACTGAGGCCCAGTTCCTCCAGGTCCACACACTTGAAGCCATGAGGACACTGGTAGCCCTCCCCATCAGGGGAGCAATGGGTGTCTGGGATGGCCAAGCTGTTCCATGATACATTACTGACCAAAAAAAAAAACAAAAAAAAACACTTTTAGTATCAAGTCAAAGAGGTACAAGATCATTAGAAGACTTGAGGGTAATACTATACTATAATGAAACTAGAGAGTTTATGCTTGATAAATGTAAAAGCTTATATTATTAATACATGTCATGAATGGCAACACTCTTGGAGTTACAGCAGGTGACAAGAATTCAACCGCAAACATTAGAAACACACATATAATACACACACATTCAGATGAATACTGCGTGTGTGAAGATACATAGAGTACACGATTGCTCCTCCTCCCTCTTTCCCTGTCTCTCTTGCCTTTTAGCCACAGGTGTTATTCCAGGAGCTGCTTGATTTCTCTAATGAAAATTAATGCCTTCAAATTGGCTGCCCAGACATTCATCCAAATTGTTTATTAAAGGGTACAGGATCAGAGGGGATAATTTATTGCACTATCACAAAGGGCAATCAGAGGCATAGTGATGAATCCCAATAAAGCTAATTATACTGGGCTGAATAATACCACTGTGTCTTATCAAAGAAATCACTTTCCTTGATAACAAAGGGGAGATGAATAAAGCCTCAAACAAGAGACCAACTGTCCAGTAATAACATGGTATTAATTATTTAGTGAGTTAAATGAAAAATAAAGCATATTTGTGATAAGAATTTATTCATGAGTGGTTTTCAGAATGCGTAATTTGATTAAAGCAAAATTAATTTGTAAAGCTTTTGCATTATTGAAAATATGAGATCCTGTCAACAACCTCTGCCCACCTCGGCTGACAACCGCCTCTAAATGGCACGTAATCCACAGAAACAATGCGTAAAGGACATAACGAACATACAGACAATTCTCTAACAAACCATGTAAGTCACATTTGTTTTCAGAAAAGAGATATGCTTAGTACCTTTACACTTCCTAATTTAGTCAGATTTTAAAAATACACATACACTATGTCATTCTAGAAGAACAGACTTTGTATTTAGAGCACATCTCACAATAAAAACCACCACGTACCTTTAAAGAAATCTGCACAACACAAATGTCATCCTCTGGTTTAGTAAATCCCTGCATGTTATTCACGCCATGGCGTTAAACTGCGAAGAGGTCAATTGGAGAAATCCTGACATCCAGAAGAGGAGACCTCACTTTGTTCACAAATCCAAAACCATTTTCATCTAATATCCATATCAGAAAATGTCTCCCCTGCTATTTTTTTTTCACAATTTCCATCAAATCCCTGGTGTGTGAAAAGCTAAGGAGCTTTGACTTTGTGCCAAGGGCATATGGCAGATAGAGATTAGACACATCAGTCCTTGTGTGACATATTTCTAAAATACCCCATTAGAAGCATATATATATGAGGGATTTAGGGAAAGGAGCACAGCAGCAGACAAATTAGATGCGCAGCTGCCACGGCACTTTTGGAATGATGTTACAGGGGGATGTCAGAGCTATAAATGTGACTGTCCTGAGCTATCTTTCCCGCTACTAATGGTCAGTGGATGTTGTGTCCCCAGGCTCACAGTAACTAAGGAAAAATAGATGGGTAGCTGTTGAGCAAGAATGAGCCTGATACAAAGGCTGAACAATGTAGGAAACTTTAATTATTACAATTAGCTCTCTCTGCAGTCCAGGGATTTAACCACAATGGTCACTTCCCCCCATCTTTTGTCTCCGCAAGGATTCCTATTCTCTGTTTCATATCATCATTATCCTCAAGTGACTGAGTCATTTCAGAACGCTTCACAAATCTGATACTGATATCGGACAGCAATGTGCAAACACACCTTTCTGAGTCAACATCTCCCCCAGGGCTGGTGCCCATGAATCTCTGCAGAATTTCAACATTACGATGCTGCTCATTTCACTTTAATTAGAATGATCTCAGGACAATTAAAGAGTAGGGCAGTTGAATTAAAGCTCATTGAATAACTGAGCTTTTTCAGATTTTTCCCCAAAAATACCACATTATGTAATTTGATTTCTCCATTATTGCCTAATCCTCAAGCTGCAGTGTTCCTCACTGAAAAAAAACTTGCCGAAAACAGATGTTTAAAGTAAACAATGTAATTTAGCAACAAGATTCTGCCTATGCTTCTGCACTCTTAAATATGGAACGTGAAAAGAGGCAGTGCTGCTGCTCACAAAGCAGCCAATTTAACGTGTGAGGCTGCGGCTCAGTCGGTCACACCAAAGCGATCACAAAGGGTGAAGTGCTGTCAAGGTCTGTCAGACTCAGCTCAGCAGGTTACTGACTGATCAGTCTGCCCCATCACTGGTTTGCTTTCTGGTGATTAATCAAAGCAGGACGTCATCTTAAGCCAAGCGGAAAATATTGGCAGGTCAATCAGATACACAAAACTGGAAATGTGCGACCGACTTGCTGCGTACTGTAAACACTGGGGCAGGTACTGTGATAAGACAAAAAGCATGACATTAACCACAATGCACGCACCTTTTAACATCACTGATGGTGGGGCTGAGCTTTCACACTGAATGGGTGACCATAGCATTTTGCAAGGAGAGCTATTGTTTTCAGGAGGGAGGATACAGTTGCTCAACAGCTGGTCTACAAACAGCCCACGATAGTGCGTCAATCACCAGACTGACATAGGTTTGACGTTAAAACAGATATTCAAGTCTTGTCCTTTATTATCAAGTACAAATAGTACTAATAATTATTACCTACTATTAATGATTAATACTTATTAATAACGTTTTTTTAAAGAGGACAAAGCAGGCAAAGCTCTCGCTCTCTCTCTGTTAAAATCTCAACTGGGTCCCATCTCTTGGAGGAATTTGAATCCAGAGCGGAGCAGTATAATTGCTGTAAGCACACCAGTACACATATTCTTTTAAATTTTACCCTTCACTTCACAAAAAATACAATTAACTGCATGTTGAACAATGTAGCCGTGCAGTTTCCATATGGTAGCTAGATATACTGCATCTTATACAAACAGAATGAGTCTTTATAAAGTTTCTTGTAATAGCACCTAGATTGTGCAAAGCCCATTGCAATGTTTCACAAAGGCACATTGCTGGCAACTTATTGTGGATTGGCAATGCACGGATTAAAAGTCTGCCTGGATGCATTAAGGCCTGCGTATGTCTCTACCTTAGGATTGTACCAATTGTGCTTTGCTTTGATGTTGTGCACTTGGTGTTAGCCCTGGTCCATATACTGCAATAACAAAGACACGCAATGTATGTCTCCACTAGCCTCTTAAAACGACTTCCTATTAACCATTATTGCTTCGGTACTCATAAAATGCATCACTTCCATTAAAGATGGAGAAGATGGCCTCCATCACAGATATTTAAAGGTGTTCATTAAAGAGCCAAATGATGATGGTTCAGCAAAGCCGCTTAGTTGAAACAGGTAATAGAGTATCAACAGAGATACTCATCTGCAGAAACAACAAAAAAGGCATTCGGTGTTAGATTTTGTTCTTACCCTCTCAGTGTATCATTAGTAACACAGTGGTGGTTGAATGTTCCAAACATTTGGACACCCAGAATTCCATAGAGCAGGAGGAAAAACAGCAGGAAGATGGACACACTCCAGATCTGTTCCCCGGACCGTCTGCAAAGAGAGGAACATTTAAGTATCATATTTTCACACGCACAGCTACCCATTAACTGTGGAGATCATATCGAGAAGAACTGCTCCTGATAGTTTCTGTACTTCAGAATGTTGGTGATGCGGGAGCGAGGAAGCTCGAAGCGGAAGTAGATCCTGAAGGCCCGGATCATAATGAGCGCTCGAGGGATCCTCAGCATTCCCCACGGAGACATCTGATCCACAATCTCCGCTATTTCAAACACCTAAAACAAAGAGAACTGTACTGTTAAAAAAACCAGCTACTACAATTAAGCTGTAGAGGCACAATCGCAGGAGAAGGAAAGAGCGATATAATTGCAAAAAAAACTGTAATAGTAGATGTTGCAACAAACCTGAAGCACCAGGGACACCCAGATGAAAAACACCATGAATCCATCAAACATACACCAGCGATCCTTCACATAGGAGTTATCCCCCTGTGCAGAGAGAAACAGAGGAAGAGAAGTAATCAACCGTAAGACGAGCATGCAAATAAAGAGAAAAAATAATTGACAGAGAAGAACAAGAGCAACAAATACGAGCAGAGATATATAAATAAGCAACTGAATATGAACATCATATTTATCCAAAGCCATATTTTTCAAGATATCTGATGTATTCTACCAATTACAAAACAGTCTGTGATGTTTCAAGGCTCTAGTAATGCCAGTATTTATGCCACTGAAACTTGCCCATATCAAGTGCCAGCCATCACCCTCTGAAAATCAGACACAGAGCGCCTTTATATTGTGATTGAAAGCCTCTGTGTGAAAAAAGTAATTGCGCAGCAATATCCAAGGAAAACAACAAACAGAATCTAAAATTGCTGTGCCCATTCTGACACACTGGCCACAATATTCAAACAGCCTTGTTTTCAACACGATAAGACAAAAAATGATTAAGCCCCTGAAGTGAACAAACCGAAATGTCATGGGGCCAGCAAAAATGGGCACACTTAATTACCACTTACAGAGCGAGAGAGTGTGTAAGAAGCTCTTAGGGGGTCAGTCTTCCACAGGAAGAAAAGCTGCAAATAGGAGGGTGTGTTCTGAAACACTCTACAGATAAGACCATGTTTGATTACACACTGACAAGAACAAAAGCATGCAATTACTTCACCGCGCTGCATGGATCGTTTGTTTTTGTGCAGGCGCTTTCATCGGCGAGCTACAAAATACAACTTTCAAGTGTCAATCAATACGGTTATGGACACGTTAAAGATATCCACACCCACTCACTTACTTAGAATTTAGAAACCTACAAATTCAGATCTGTGCATCTTTAAATAGCTGAATTCTATCTGACACGAACGGAAAATAAACAGGAAAAAAAATGTCTTGCCGTTTTCACAAGAAAAGGTGGGTTTTATCTGCTCTTGAGAATGAAAAGGAACATTAAGAGTACAAAAAAACAAAACAAAACAAGAAATGCTCCCTTTTCTATGTTGTTTTCCTGCACTGGTGATTCTAATTCTGCGTCCTCTAGTGCCTCTCTGCTTGTTATCCTTGATTTGCCAATTAAGCTGTCCACACTTTTTTATGGCAGTAATTATGGGCCTTTCATCTGCCAGCTGTCTGTTCCTGGATGCTTCTATAGAACATTATCGGTCTACCTCGAATCTGAATTGTGTTTATTCATCTGAATTTGCAGCTCAATGCAACTAGTGTGGCTGAATTTGAAGCGTGATGAAAACAGGGCGCAGAAAGCCACAGCTCTCGATAATCGCTGAGAGAGATGACGGACCAACACGCGGCCAGTCGGGGCTCTGCTTGCTTCAGGGCTCCCCTTCTGTCCCCCATTTGCTGTGAAAGGTTAAGCCCCGTTCGATGCCCCACGACCTTTTTGTAAAGTTTCGTCGAAATCCGTCGCAGGCTTTTGAAAGTGTCTCGAGACTCTCTCAGTAACTCAGTACCTTGATGATTCCCCTGATGTGCATCTTGGCGATCATCTCGGCAGTGTAGAGGAACATGAGCAGCGTGTCCAGCGTGAAGGTCACATACTGCAACGGAGGGTAATGCTCGAACGTCTTGGGGGTGTTCATGCACACGGAGATGACGCTGATGATGGCACAGGCCCGCAGCAGGGAGTGCACCCACTGCAGAAAGAGGACACAGGAACGTCAAATGGTAATATAACGTGGTTATAATCTTTGCTGTCCGGCTAACCATCCTTTAAAATGGGCAGTACATCAAAAAGCGTGTCTGGTGTGTGTGGACCAGAGATGGGAAAGTAATCACTCACTGGTTTGTTGATCCAGAAGATGTCAGCACTGTCAGTGAGGGTCTCATCCGGCCCAAAGTCGGTCATGGGCTGGGCCTCGACCCGGGAGCTCTGTTTCCTCTTCAGCATGCTGGGGCTTGCCGTGCTATACAGAGAGTGGATCTGATGGAGAGAGGGAAGCGGACCACACAGTGACCAAAGCTAAATGAGGAGTGGGAGAACTCTCTGGCTGCATCCAAGTCTGGGCAGTGGCAGTAACACTTATTTTTTTTTGTATCTCCAATTATGTGGATTATAATCCAAGTAAGTAAGTAAACTTAATGTGTATTTGATGCAGCTCGGACGTGCAGCCCCATGTACGGCCATGTTAGCAGGAACTGACCTTAAAAATACCAGTGCACTTCTTAAAACTGCAAAAGCTTAGATGATAAGATGATGAATATATAAATACGCTATTAAAGTATTGAATAAGCTGTGTATCAATAGTGGCTTCTGTATATAATTTCATGAAGCATGAAGCTTTAGTACTTCACTGTGATGTGCATTCAGCAAAATAAACTACCCTGACTTGAATTGCCAGAACAGAGGTGTGCTCTTTAAAAAATTAAACATGTGTTGCGTTGTTGAATGGCCACCGTGATACACAACGTAGCACACATGGAACACAGGACGAGTGTATTCACATAGGAACAGCTCCAGTGACTTACCATTTGAAAAGATCATACATGATCTTCGTCATATCGAACACCAAGGCGCCCGCAGATTAAGCTGCACGACCTACATGTACAGTGTGAGGGGATGTGTGCGCGGGTGTTGCGGGTGTTACCGGTGCGTGTCTGTGCGCGTGTGTGTGCGCAGAAAAAGAAAAGTGTACAGGCCGTTTCAACATAAGAACACAAGAAGAAATGACTCTGAATGGAGACAAAGCGCACATACCAAAGGGAAAAGTAAAGCTGAAATTGCTCCAGCACTGCACATAACATGCGATCAGGCATACCCTGTAAATAACACACAACAGTTAGTCAACATCATGGCTTATATGGTGTACAGTACACTACCCACATCTACAGTACGCTCATAGAGACAGGAATGCCCACCACGTCTGACATCAAGGCATATATGCGACACACTCCGTGAGTGAGTGAGTGACTGAGGTGTTGTGGAGGAAGAGGATGGGGTGGAGGAGGGCCAGGGGACTCACTGTGAGGCTCCTCATTGGTGCGTTCATCCCCAGGTCACAGAGGGGTGGAGAGACCAACCAGAGAGAGAGACTAGAGGTGCAAAAAGGAGAGTGTCCTAAAGGCCTGGAGGTCCTGTGGCAGCAGTCAGTGAATGGTAGCAGTCATAAGAGCAGTAAAGAGGGGTGAGACAACAGATTCACAAGTGCTGCCAGGTGCAGCTCAGCGCATCTTTACGCAATTCATTTTGTCCAGTAGTATGCAGCCATGAAGATAGTTTTTGTTGATATTTGTCGAGATGTAGATGTCATATTAGATATCTGCATCTCTGATCTCTGACGCCATGCCAACACAATATCTGTGGTACTTTAAGTACATTTGAAAACAGAAACAATAACCCTTTGACTCTAGATAAACACTGACAAAAAGTTTTAACAAACTATTTTTTGGCACAGATGACTTTAAATGGAAAAAAAAACATTTCTTTCCAAGAGTCACAGAGACTGTGATTCAGATTATGTTTTCAAATGTTATTTTTACAATACTAAGAGCTCCACAAGCTCCAATCCATTCACATTTACCATACTAGGATCGAAGTTAAATCTCAGAGATTTGTACTCAGGTAGAGGAAACATCTGAAACGATCTGCATGGCTGGGTAGGAACATGACAAACTGCATGTTCTGTAATTTGGGTGAACCAATCTTTCAAGAAAAACAGCACTGAAATATAATTCAATCACGTCACACAGAAAAATGAAAATAAACAATAGATTCAATTTGTAGATGTCTCTGCTCATTGTAGAAGTACAGACTCAGTTTCCTGATGCCCAGCTTAAGTGTATCATGCATCATGAGCACAAAAGCAAATGCCTGTGATTTAATCTTTCTGCCTTTCAAAGTAAAATTCACTAAAAATGAAAAACAGCATCATTACATTTACAGTGAATTAAGCGACATGTGACAGCTTCTCATCCTCCTGCCAGCTGTTTTTTCCCTTTGCAGGTTGACTGCAGGTAGGGAGGGTTGGAGCGATTTAACCTGATGTCTTGCACCTAAACGGGCACTTCTGCTTTGTTTTGTTTGTTTTTTTTTCTATTTCCTTTCAAATAAAATCTTGATTAGATTACTTAAAAGTTTTGTGTGTCTCCCTTTTTGCCTAGCTCATTAAACCTGAGCTGTGACAAAGGCCTTGTTGACAACCGACATGCTACTCAAAAGATAATCCAACCTCAAAGTGCTAAATACAGTAAATGCCTTGAATAAATTAAATGTTGAACCTTTGGAATCAAAGAAAAAATTGAAAGAAAAGTGATTTTGTGACGAAACCTGTGGGGTGCAAAAACTTTGTACACCTTCACCAAAGTTAAAAAAAAAAAAAAGACCAAAAAATCGCACGAGAACAAAGGCACTTAGTTAGGATGGGAATGCGGATGGAACAATGTAACTGTATCACCCTTGTTTCTTTTTATGCTCTTACCAAGAAAAGAAACTGTCCATCCTATAAACCCCATGTAGTTAGAAGCAATTTCCCAGTGTAATTGCTACACTTAACATATGCAGATGGAGACGTGAAGAAGAGTGAAAACAAAATTACAGGGTCTAAGTGCTATTATGTGGGAGTATAGGTGGCAAAGACTGCAATTACTTTCCCATTTGGAGAGAGGACATGTTCCTCACGGGCAGGATGCGATCACTGGGCAGATTAATTGTAACTGTGAGCATTTGTTAGAGTCTGCAAACTTTCTTTGCTGAAGTTTTATTCTTGAAGAGTGCAGCATTGTGTTAATTACAACAGACAAGAGAAAGTTTGCCCAGAGGTGGGCAGCGCATTTGTACTGGTCTCTAATTGTCCACCAGAACCCAGAGTGGGATCCAGTCATTTATACAAACTGGTCTCAAACAGGCGAGTTTGCTCAGATTTATAGGAAGGATCAAGCCTTTTGTCACAGTAATGGTGAACCCATACAAACATCAGGTGGGTTATGGCAACATCCACCTCCCCTCTTCATTTCCATGTCTGACTTAATCAAAGCTGCCCCAATCAATATTTTACTGAAGTGGTTAAATGTGATGTCAAATGTGCCACTCGTGGTGATAAAAAGTTAGGACCAAACTTCGGCAGTTTCTCTCGACAAAGTTTTTTTTTCACCGCCTTTGTTGTTTGTTGTTTGGGTTTTACGGCTCACAAAGCCCAGTCACATTGACCTTGCTTCCAACAGCAGCAGCACGCAAACCTTTTCAGAGAAAATGCTCTAATAAACCCACAGCGCCCTACCTGCTCAGCAACAAACCAGCTGAAGAGCCGGGGCGGGCAGATATTGCAAAAAAGAGTGGATATTGGGTTTATATATTCGAAATGTCCTAAAGGAGCGCTAAAGTAGCTCCATGTCAGCTCGATGTGTACACAGGCAACTGTTTGTGGTCACATTCATACAAACTTAAAACAGTGACGATGCAGATGGGTTCAAAGGGAAAACGTGATGGGGGAAAAGCATTTTACTGGCATGGTTTCGTCCCCTTGGAGGGACGGACCGCTGGGTCCTTTATCCCATAATGAAACACTTCTATCCTGATGAGAGTGGTCTCTTCGAGGACGATAATGCACTCACATATAGGGCACGACAGGCCTCTGATTCTGAAAATTATGCGAAATTGTGCAGTGCGTCCTTCGCTTTCACCACATCTCGACCTGCCTGAACACCTATGGGAGATGTGTGGAGCAACGCGTTGGACCGCGCTCTCCACCACCATCAGAACACCAAGTGAGGGATTATCCTCCGGGCGCATGGTGTTCATCCCTCCTGTAGAGCTCAGTGGCTTGGAGATTCGATGGCGAGCGGCACTGAAGCCGCTCTGGAGGCGCGTGGCGGCCCAACACCTTACTGACACGCTCCATGTTGGCTTGTCCGGAAAAACCAAAAGAATGAGCCAAAAGATGCTCCTGTGCCCCACCTGAGCTGAAGGGACACTGCAGAGTCAGGTGGTGGCTCTGAGGGACTGTGTTTCTACGGGCAACACCTTTGACATTATGTTGTTAATATAAAGATATTGATTAGAGCAGCTTTTAAAGCAAAAAAGATCAAACACGTGACTTGTAAAGGGGAAGACAAGTCAGATCCTCATCACCAGTGTGACACTTCCTGTGACACGCATGTGTGCAACAAATGTCGTTCACTGGCAGAAGTCGGTGGTGTTGATTTCATTTGCAGGTTGGCATATATCTGCCACCACAGGCTGACATTACTCCAGTGCATTTTGCAGCATTTGTTTGTTTGTTTGTTTGTTTTTCAATTCAGATCAACATTGGTGACCTGGCTGAGGGATACGTGCACAGGCCCCACTGTGGATGACACCCTGTGGCCTCGCGAGGCTTCAATGGGCGACTGTGGCGTCCCACAATCACCGTGTGGCCTCAGCATCGTCGACAACAACAACAACAACAACAACAACACACGATCAAACGCACATCCGTACTGAGGCTGAGCCCTGTGTGCGAGTGACATCCGCGCAGCCAAGGTTATCATGGCAACGGATGGGAGCTAAGCCGCTACACCGGGCAGAGAAAACGAGCTGCGGCTACAAAATAAAACCAAACTGTGTGTGTTCGTGTGCGTGTGTGTGGGTTCATGAAGGAGAACAAACATCGCAGTCTACGTGACGACCTGTCCACGTGAGCGTGTGGCAAGATTTACACAACGATATCTGATCGAGGCCTGCTCCGGAGGATGAGAGTCCTCCTCTCCACTTCCTGGAAGAGAAAAAAAAAAAAAAAAAAAACAAGCTAGCAGCGCCCGCCGCATCCTTAACGGCGGCTCGCGCGACGACCGCAGATTAAGACGTCAAAAAAAAAAAAACATACTGAATGACTTACGAGAGGAGGCTTTTCCCTGATCTGCCGCGTCTCGTCCTGTCCAGCACATCAGCTGTTTTCCGGGGTGTGCTGGGATCGTGTGGGAGAGGTGCGGGAACGCGCAATCACACACCGACTCCGCCGCCACCACCGGCGGATGCGGCGGGGGCGCGCCGCCGTCTCCATGGCAACAGCAGCAGGTCCTCAAGCTGCAGCATCACAACAGTCACCCCAGTAGGGTTTTTTTAAATGTATTTTTTGTTTCTTTTTCCTGAGGTGGATCTCTCTTTGGTTTTGATAAACTGTAGTTAACATCTCTGTAATCTAGAGACGGTTACATTATTCTAAGGAAAGCATGATCCTTTTT
>JAOXYL010000052.1:16325317-16343858 GCA_028564955.1 Terapon puta
TGTTGCAGGTTCCTGTCACTGTGGCCAATGCATCTGCTCTCCCCAAGACTGGTGGGTGTCCGGAGAGTACTGCGAGTGTGACGACCGAGACTGTGACAAACATGACGGCCTCATCTGCACAGGTAGAGTAGGAAGCACACTGTGAGTCCAAAATGTTGGAACAGATTTGAAGCAGACTGGCGAGAAACCTGAAACAGCGTGAATAAATCATATTAAAACATTAAAAAAATTCAAATACAGAACTCATTTTCAGAAGACTGGAGGATAATAACTTAACAAGCATCCACAGTAACAAAACAACAACATCATCATAATAATGTCCTTTGAACAAATGTTAAGTCAGTCTAGTTCCTTTTATTTTTTTTTTGATACACAAGAACGAATTAATAGAAATAATTGAAAGTTCTGTTTTCATCTTGTGTACCAACAGTAACACTTTCAGTAGCCAACTGGACGGTAGACAGAGGATGATTTCAAATTAATTTTCACTGGCTTTTACTTTAATGCCGCTTTAAACTTATAATCCACAGCGTTCAAGTACTGCAAATAAGTTCATTAATCAATAACAAAAATAATAATAATGTAACCCTGACAGGGGACATTCTGTATAAAAAGTAGTTTTACTTTTGGCATCAATACTTTTGTACTTTAACTTTTAGACTTTTATATTACACAGAATGGACTATTTTATCTGTCTGGTATTGCTGTTATTTACTTCGAAACTGGTCTAAATACTTCATCCACCACTATTTAAAAGCATTCATTAATGTTCTCCAGTGGTAATTAAGACAAACAACCTGATCAGAAATGAAACTGAGTGGGCTTAAATCTGTTAGATGATACTGATACCGCCACCATTGTATTTGTAGATTTTGCACCACGAACGTGAACTGCCTTGGATGTGAGTCAGAGAACAGATAAATGACGAGACGAGACACACACACACAGTCACACACACACACACGCATGTATTTTTCTCTCTACAGCGGTTTATCCACAGGAGCCGTCCTCTCCCCACTGATAATGGAAATCTCAGTACATGTTTATAATTATTTTTGCCCCGGGGCCTGTCAAAATCTGGACAGCTGTTCAGAAGTGTTTCTCATCATGACTCCATGACTCCAAATGTCAGCCTTAATGTCATTCAAATGAGCGTCAGTGGCTCCAGATGCAGACAAACACCATTTAAAAAATGCATAAGATTGGGAGGGAACAGAGAAAATATGGGCAGTGTCTGTTAAATGTTCCTGATGTTTACAGACTACAGAATATATGTGAAAATTACCATATACATGAGAATTATTATAATATAATGGCTTTTGACATGAAAAGCCAATTCTTGAATATGCAGGTAAAGGCAGTCACATTCAGGTAGAAGTAATGGAGTCATTTTTTGACATGTTAACGATACAAAAAATTGTCGAGCAAGTTTGCCAAATAAATTACCCCGCATCTGGAGATTTCATGGGCCCTTCAAAGCTATAGATTCTCATTACACATACAACTGATGAGTGATGTGGAAAATTCAACGTATTAGGAATGCTTGCTGGTTAATTTCATGCACTGAATATGATAATTTCAGCAACCGTTTCAAAAAAGAGACAAAAAGGTGTGTTTGTCTATGTGCCACCCGGGTAAAAGTGCAAGTAAATTGCAACATTTTGTCACCATGCAACACATCTAATTGTGTTTATCAGGGGCATGTTCCTCAATTTGTGCAAATCGTTTTCCATCAGAGCCCAATACAATGACCTGACAGGTTTCAGTAACAGCAATACAGAAACAAAATAGTCTGTTGGATAAGTGTATTCCCATTTAAACCAAGTATTATTTCTCCAAATTAAGTTTACACCTAGCAGGGCATGCACAAGGAACAAACAGCACCTAAAGTCCCATGAAAACACAAAAACTGACAATGAACTGATCCTACTCACAAGAATTGCCTGCGTATCCTAAGCCTGATATATCTTACTCCACTGAGCCGTAGAGCTCTATTGTTGTCAAAAACTATTAAAAACACATAAGTGACTCATGCTGTTGCACTGGTTGACTTGTTTCTTCATTATCATGAACACTGTTGTTTATTTTTAGCCCCACTGTCTTGGTGTCGTAACTAGTGATGGAAGAAGTACTTTAGATGTTTTACCAAGGTAAAAATAGCAACAATAGCATGTCAACATATCCCTGCATTTAAAAAAGTAAGGAAGTATTAATAGCTAAATGTACTTTGAGATTCACAATTTACAGTACTCATTAGAATAATAGCCCCTTCTAGTGTCCTACTGTCATGTATGACAGTATCAGATTTTTATGGTGAGACTACTAAGAACTACATTATATGCCACATCAGATTATATAAACTAATCCAGCATTTTGTATTCAAAACCAGTATCTGCAAGGTAACAAAAAGTCCAGCTGATAAATATATGACTACATTATTTCCCTCTTAATGTAGTGGAACATAAATATAAAGTAGCACAAGATTTAAATACCAGTGCTTAATGTATATTCATCTGCAGATACAAATAGTCCCCCCCAGCTGTTTTACTGATTTGTTTTTTGCAAAACATAATACTGTGTTTGCGATTGGTTTTAAAACATACACAGTCCATCTTCAGAATAAGTCAGCATCCTTGGGGTTGAGCACTGTGATAAAGTTGGGAAGTTTTGATTGACGTACTAAGATGCATTGTTAGTCTTGTTTTGTTTTTCATGGGATTTCTTGACAATAGAGGAAAATATAGAGTAAGGCCAGCCTTATCCTTTAATGAATGGAAGGTCTTTCTGGTGTGCACCATGGATTTCAGCAGATCAACAAGCAGCTCAGCCATTTCTGTGGGAAACCACATGTTTACTCCTCAAGCTCCCTTTTCAGCCTCACTTTTATTGTTCTTCTTACTCACCTACTTACCCCTCTTTGCTCTGTTTTTCCACCTTACTTTCGTTATCCACCCCCCCCATCCTTTGTCACCCCGTTTCCCTCTTCAGACTCCTACATCCCCTCCCACAGTGATATTTTGCAGTGGATGCGCCTTTTCAGCTGTGTGACAGAAGGCCAGCAGGAGTCCTCCTTCTAACCTCAGCATCTTCTTTCTGACAGCTCAGGGAGCTCGCGGAGCGCTCGAAGCTACTGGGTTATAACGCACCCTTTATTCCGAAATGAAAAAGCACACTGTCAGTGCATCCCAGAGTAAGCAATATAATTGTGTTGCTGGTCTCCTCTCTTGGCTGGACAGACAGTTTTCAAAATTGAGGTCACTTTAGTATGTTAGTTAAGGTTAGGGAAAGATTGCAAGGGAGGGGGCGTGAACTCTGGTATCTCATGTTGAAGTCAGACGTAGTGCATGCATCCATCCATCCGAACCTGAGACAGCAACATCATTTCTCCTTTGCTGCTGAACATTAAACTAACATGGGCGGCTTGAAGTCTTCTAGAGAGGACAGTTTTTGGTATATCTGAACTTTGCACAAATGTGGCAAATATCCAAATTACAACGCCCTTTCACTCTTGGTTAACTTAAGTTAAGAGTGCTCTCCTCTGCTGTGTGGGCAAAAGCAGCGGAAAACCACTAACTGTCCTGAGCGGTGTTGTCAGCCTCCATCCCCCACCAGAGCGCGGCACCCAGGGAAGCAGGGTGTGAAAAGAGGAACCTTGTTAAAGGTCAGGCATGATGGCACAGCTCTTAATTCACAGCTTTTCTTCTCACAGGGAATGGCTTGTGCAATTGCGGCAACTGTGAGTGCATGGACGGCTGGACGGGAAACGCTTGCGAAATCTGGGTGGGAACAGAGTACTGAGGAGGAGAGGACACCGGTGTTAGAGACTGGAGGCCTGGCTGCCCGGAGCGACCAGGAGCGCCACCGATGGTCACCACCAGGCTGGGGAAACAGAGAAAAGCACAGCCTGGAAATACCACAGCAGGAAGGAGAGGACAAAGCTAAACATGGATGTAATTCTGCATAACACTAACAGCATTCATTCTTTATTGTACTGGTTACAAATTATCCCTGTAAAACTGGGCGTTATAGGTGTAAAAGAAGCATAAACATATTACCATGCAAACACTTGTTTCAAGAACAGCTTTATGTATATATATGTTTTTTTTGTTTGTTTTTTTTATAATGTAGGAACGCTTACATACTCCATACAGCTACACATCATAGAATGCAGGAACACAACAAATTCAGACTTTGGAAAGAGAAGAGAATTATAAAGGTGGAAGAAATATGTGGGATACTGTGTGGGGTAATGTAGGTCTTTTTTTAGCTGGCACGGAATGAAGTGTTGTTCACAAATTGGACAGAAAGTTCACTTGAAAGCTTGAGGCAGAGGTTACTGTTTGAGGTTTTTATTTCTTTTTAATAATAAAACATTAAATGTGCCGCATGACACAACATTTTGCATGGAAAACAATGCGAAGACCTTAATCATACATGGTTACAAATTTGTTATAACATGACATAACTCCAATGGGCATACTTGCAATGGTATATATATATTTTTTTGAAAATAAATCGTTTTAATAGTGCCTATTCTTCTCCACTGGGAAATCAAACTAGACAGCCTGCCATGAAACCCACACTGTACTGAAGGTACGCGATGGACGTTTCTCACTCAACTCAACATACTTGTGATAAGGTTAAATTCGAAGTGGAGGAAACAAAGAGAAGGGCATACATAGTTCAGTTGTGGCATGCTGGATGTCCATGTCACTTCAAAAGGTGGCATCAGGGGATGAGAGCTGCATTGACACAAGAGCTCAGTCACCACTTGAAAAGAGGACCGATAAGAAGTCACAAAGAAAATTTAATGTAAATTCTACTTTGGCCTTTTTCATGCTTAAACTAGCCAACCCCTCTGTTTTCTTTGTCCCATCAAAAATGACAGGTGCAATAATATACTGCACACTATATTGCATTAAGTATGTTACTGACGTTACAGTACACCTTTATATAAATATTTTATTCAATATGTTGTATATGTGTATACAACAAACACAAACTGTATAGTGTAGACAAACTCGTTGCATATATGTATGTAAAATTAGCGGTACATACCAACAGTTCTTGATAGACATAGCCTACTACATGCAGTTCATCAATGCCATCCTCTCCCCATGCAACAGATGGGACAACGTACAAAAAAAGAGGTTGGAAACAGAAGCGACAAAGAAACTAAGTTTGCTAGAATATTCTTGTAACACATCTGAAGAGAATGGAGGTCGGGGTGGGGTTGGGGCGGGGGTGGGACAAAGCAAAAGTGACCAGGATCAGGAGACGACATCACGCACGACCCGTATACGAGAGAAGATGAGGACGGACAAGAAAAAAAATGGTGGCTACAGAGATCCAAACAGAGATGTACATTTACACACTGGTCATTTACAAAAATAAAGTCAGCCTTGGAGGAGCCAGTTAACTGGACTGCAGGGCCGGGGCAGCAGCCAGCCCAGCATGTAGAGTTTGTAAGGGTGGAAGATGATTGACTGTAATGAGGACAGAACATCAGCCCCAAAATACAACTACAGCTCCTGCGCGCGTGTGTGTATGTGTGTGTAGTATGTTGTTATAGCATTAACAGCTTTGTACAGACAAATATTGAATTCCAACTAATGTGCTTCGATGTGCTGTAATAAGAAATGGTCATGTGTAATCCCAATAAACTCAGAAAATTATATTTACCAAATAAATCTCTTAATATAGTTGTACTTTTAGCAGCACACAGCAGCAACAATCTACTTAATAAATCTAAATCTTACCTAACAAAACTATTAGGAAAAAAATCATTGAAAGCAAGACAAACGTCAGGAATTGATTGATCAGGTAGAGCTTTGATAAACCGCTAACAGTCGTGATGAAAATGAAGAACGGAAAGTGCAGTGGGTTACCTTCAGATTAGCTGTGAGTGTGCTGTAGCCTACAACATGCCCATTCGACTCACACACCGAACTTCAGTGCTCTTCAGGTTACACAGGGTGAAGAACAATACCCATACCTTGTTCCATATAGAAAATACATGCACGTGATTAATTCAAGGTATACGTACTTCTCCAAAATGACATCAGTCGAGACCTTTGGGGGGGTCTGAGTGGAGTTGATTCTTTCGGACAGAACAAATGCTATCACAGTGAAAGCTTCAATGAATTGAATCAGAGAGAGAATCAGATTTTCTTTTCATTCTTTTCTTTTTTTTTTTAAGAATCAGCTCTTATTGGGATGAAAAAAGACTTTGGTCATTTCAGAATGAATACATCTGAGTGTGATTTTTCAATGGATAATGCTACGTGTCCTCTACATGGATGTATTGGGTGGGTGAGGCACCTTTGGCCCAGTGGGGACTGGGAACCTGTTTTTGCATGCCGGGAATCAAGGTCCAAACAGGCACGTGATAGGCCAAGATGATCAGTACTGGACTCTGCATGCTGAGCTAGGAGACAAATCCTCTCGTAGTAATAATAATAATCATCATAATAATCATAATAATAACAGTAATAATATCTAGTCGTTTAAAAAGTTATTATTTTTAATTGTCATTTTTCCCTAAGTTTTATACAGTGAAAATGTTACAATATAAGCCATCTCTTGTATAACTGCTGCAAGAAGAGAGAACACAATATTAACCTTGCCCATGCTTTAGTTTGCTGAACCAAATAGAGATGCAGCCAGTATAAATGTCGCCTACTGGTTTTCAGCCATGTTGTTTTCTGGCTTTAAGTAGACGCTGCCATAAGATGGCTGCCAGTGCTGCAGTTATAGACCATCTGGGTCAAAGCCACAAGCCTTGCCTCGTAGTCCAAAGAAGTCAGTGAGTGAGGGACAGAGGCCTACAAGGCCTAGAGATATTCCTAGAGCCCACGCTCTGAAATAAGATTAAAGAAAAATAGACTTCAGGTTTTCTATTTACCAGAGAAGGCGGACTGAACCGCTGGTGGGACTTAGATAGTGATATGTATACACCATTCCTTACAGCGCTCTCCCACCCACACACACATCTGTTTATAAATGTGTGTGTGTGTTTGTATGTGTGTAGGGAGCTCCTCGCATTGATTGCAGTGGTGGTAATTAGCACTTCATCAACTATGATTGCAGGAGCTATCTGCCAGCCTCCAGTGTGTTTTTATCAGCTGTAAAAAGCGACATCTCCAAATCTTCCCCACAAACTTTGTATGTCTCTCTGTAAGTGTGTGTGCATGTTGTAGGCAAGAAGAAAATTTGGACTGTTTTATGTATATATGCATATATATCTATATATATATAGATATATATATATATAGATATATATACACATATATATTTGTGTGTGTTTATTTTTATGTCACGTCTGTGTGAATGTGTTTCTTAGAAAATCACACATCTCCCTTGCAAAATGTTTTTATCTTTTCTAGGTTACTTGACAAAGAGAAAAGTGTGTGACTTGAGATAGAAAGAGAGGGAGAGGGGAACATACTCGTAAAAAATAGAGGACGACGTCCAAATATTTACTCTATCTATACAGTCTCTATCCCAGAACATAGCTGGTGAACTGTGGTATAGAAAATAGATCTGAAGGTACACAGACTCTGCTGCAACAGGGCATTATAGAGAGGGAGGGGGTTTCTTGAATGAACCGTCTGCAAGCAAAGTACCACGAGCGTGGTTGTGAAACGCGTTATTCACATGAATTCTCACAGTTTCAGAGGAATCTAAAGGCATTCCATGATCAGAGGTCCTCTTCCCTCCAGTGCTGGAGAAACTCTCGCCGCCTCGGAATCTGTTCTGCCCATGTCGAGACAGCTGAAGAGAGGGAGTGCGAGGCGGAGAAACGGGGAGGAGGAGCAAGAGAAGATAAGGAAAAGAGGTTCGCCTGGATCTGATCCACAGAAGAAAGAGGGTCTGGAGTCTAGTCGGGAAAAGCCCCGCGTCCGTCACGTTTCCCCCCCTCCTGCCGCTCCAAACACACGTATACACACACACACACACCGGGCGCCGGTCAGGTGTGGCTATGTGGCGGGCTTGTCGGGCTTGCTGACAGGTTTACCTCCGTTCATCACCGCCGGCTCACTTGTGCTTTTACTGGGAGGTACTGCCGCCTTGGGCACTGTCTCTCCAACATCATGCAACGATGGCTCTCTGTACATGGCGACTGGAGAAGCAGGCGATGAGGAAAGAAAACAGAGAGACAGAGAAAAGCTGTTAACAAGAACCAATTTCAAAGCATTTGAGGTTACCTGTCTAAAACTGTTTACGGAGTTCATCTCCCCACACAATACTTGCTGTTGCTTTCTTTTTCAAAAGCTTTTTTTTCTACACACAAAAATTCCTCAAAAAAAACCCCTGCAACAATGACATCCTGAAATTTACAGATATAAAACAAAACGCTGCCCATCCTGACTTGCTCCTGCCTGAATCTAAGCACATGCCTTTCAACATAACAGCCAAAAGTGTCTCATTATCCTCCACTTTACAGCCACTAAACTACAGCTGCAGCACTGTCTTGACAGGACACTTCAACTTGATTCCATGTTTAAATGATGGGAGGCAATCAGGCTGGTGGCTGACGAGAGCGATGGTGGCATTTGCTGGACTATCAACATTTTATATAGCACTTACAGAGCTGCCCTGCCTCCTGGGCCGTGCGCTTACAGCGGCAAAATCGTGAGTCAGCACATACATCCAAGAACATGTCAAACAGATACTTCACATAGTTGTATCATTACTAAGGATAAGATCATGCCTTATAGTGTGGGACATCTGTCTTGTAATATAACAAGGGTAGTCATGCTCATTGTTTTTTTTGCTGTTTTTGGCCCAAATATGTCCAAACTTATTTATACCTCCACCTAAACGTTATGTTTCCAGCTGTAAAAAGACTCCGTCGTGTACTGTAACAAGGTCTCTTGCAGTGTCGACAGCTGAAAAATTGCTTCAGGTACTAAAAAGTGAAGAGAAAATGCTAATTAATGCCTCTTGAGTCCCTCTGAATAAAAACAAAACAGGACGCTGTTAACCTGTATTTTTGCACTGCAGTGTTCTGCATTATGTTTTTATTTTTTATCAGACTTTCACCATCTGTGTTAAAAAGGTCAGCTCACTCGAAACAAATAACCTTTACTGTAAGTGGGCACTGCCCAAGCAGAATTCACTTTTCTTTGCCTAAAATACAATAGTTGGTCTCAGAGAGAGTTGTGCACATGGCACAGCTTACAGGGATGGAAATCCAAAATATTCTCTACAAAGTTAAACTATCAAACAAACAGAAAATCTGTCATTTTGTGATTTTGCTGATCCCACCCTTTATAAGTATAAATCTGGTGATATTCAGTGTTTTTCTTAATGGCAGCAACTGGTTGGCATGAGGAGCATCTAATACTTTTTCATCATCTTTTTTCTTTTTTTCCTTTTTAAATTAGCAGTAGACTTTAGCTATACCAAACACATCAGAAATA
Source organism: Terapon puta (assembly GCA_028564955.1). Classification (NCBI taxonomy): domain Eukaryota; kingdom Metazoa; phylum Chordata; class Actinopteri; order Centrarchiformes; family Terapontidae; genus Terapon; species Terapon puta. The sequence goes on from JAOXYL010000052.1 coordinate 16,334,743, forward strand.
AACAGTTAAATAACATCAACCCTCTGTGCGGTCTTGAGCTCTTCTCCCCTCTGAGGGTCTGTTATAGTACGTACCTTCTAATGGCTTGGGCAGGAAGTGAGCAGCTGGTTTTGTTTTTTTCACTCGGTTCCCCTTCATGGCTTGGCCCTCTTTATTGAGCCCAAGGAACCAAGCTCTCCCCGACTCCTGTTGTCTGTACAACATGGACGAGTAGATCACATAGTAGTTCTCAAACACCGACTCTTTGAACTTACACTCCGCTGTAAAGAGTTCCTGCAGAGACAGACAAAAGCACCAGACGGATCATAAAAACTGTGCCTTTCAAACCAAAAACGATACATACAAGATTTCATTTCGTGGGCTCGCATGAATTATTCATGCTTCAAATTATGTAAGACTGAAACAGATGTCAGATTCATAATTTATATTTGAACTTTTAGGGAGGTCACAGGACAAATGCAACCTTTATTTCATGCTCACAACGTATAGGGCAACATTACGGCACAGAAACTGCCGCGCCAGGTGAAATGGACTTCATACTTCCACCTGTCGTGAAAAGGATGAGCGCTGCAGAGTCTATCTCGCTATAATCATGTCTGATTCAATCCGAGACTAATGACCTGCTCTGATGAAATGCAACTCTCATTCTCTCCTTGGCCTTAACCTTGACATCAGATGTAAGAGCACTCGTTTAGTCAATTAGCTCATGTTCCCAGCAGAAAGTATATATTGTTAGGCATTGACCCCAGCACCTCAGTGCTAGAAATATCAGCATTTTTTCCCCCTCCAGATGTCTAGCCAGACACTCCTGTCTTGTTCCTCAATTTTTTTTAATTGGCAAAACCCAAAGGAAATCATTCTTCCCAAATATGGAGTCTTCTATTAGCAATTTGTCTGTGACTGCCTTCTGAACTTTGTACGAATAATGATAGAACTAATCAAGTGACTCCTCCATCCTTTGCACCTCAATCTGGCAATGACGAATGAACAGCGAGGCACCACATCTCTCTCTGCTGTTGCCCATTCATCTCCAACCAGAAGGGTAATAAAAAGCATTTCCACATTGTCCGCCCTGCCGGGCTAAAAATAAAGGCATTCATTGGGGTGTATTAATCAAAGCACACTCATCACAATGGAGAGTTTCACCACATCTGTTGTGAATTCACACTGAGCTGGGCTCATAGAACTACAGACCGTGTATGTACAAATCCTTTGATGCATCCCACTGTGCTCCTCTGGCTCTCAGTGTCAGAGTCTGGAGTCTTTCAGAAGATCCTCAAGGGGCCCAAAATAAAGAATAGTTTCATTTTGTTGCTGTGAATAAGTGAGGGAAATTTTGAAATTGTTACAAGTCATCGTGAGAAGAATAAGAATGTCAGTGCCATGTTTTTTTACAATTCATCTAGTAGATTTTAAGACATTTCACTTTGACCTGTTAGTGGCATAAGGTAAAGTAAAGAATAACCTAAGTTTATAGGCTTCATCCTCTGGACACTGTGAATGTCTGGATATAAGTTGCAATACTAAAAATGATTGTTGAGATATTTCAGTCTGGACCAAAGTGATACACTAATAATTAATCAGTAATAGTTTGGTAAAATTTCAGGGTTTCACCAGATTTTGATTTCATAGTTACTATGGTGTGACTCTTTCTTCAGAAGACCCCCTGTACTGTAGCTGCACAGGGCACTATTCATGGGCTAAACGCTCAGTTTTGAACACAGGACACACCATGCCATAATTATGGTGTAATTAGCCCTTTGGTGGATTACTCCTGTCAGAGCGCATCCTCCAGATAGTATTCAGCTGAAAGCAGAGTTGAGCAGGAAGGAGCAGAGAGACACTTGGGATGACTATAATGATCCTGAGAAGCGCCCGGCTGTATTTTAAGTGTCCTCTCCATCCTTGATTGAGGACTCGTGGGCATTTCTGGGTGAGAGGCACAAATGCATGATGCATGACAACAGCATCAGCTGAGATGTCACAAAACTCACATCGCAATTACGGTGAGAAACTGTCAGTGCGGGCATTTTGGGGTCATTGCGGTGATCTGTTACGCGAGCTATGTGTTGCGTTGGGAAATCCTACATCCCGACTTTGGTCTGTCTCGCCAGCGATTACATTACACAAGAGAATTAAGTTCAGACTATTCTAGTGGCAAATGCAGGGATTAAGATCAAAACTATTAATGCTGCTTCCACAGCAGATCACGGCAGCTGAGCACAACAATCCATTGATAGGCAGATGCACTGCAAGGCTGGAGCCACAGAAACTGAGCCGCACATGATAAAACTCTGAGCAGGAAGCCGTCAGGCATGCTCAATATCAAATAAATAAACATTCCCTCTGGACGATACAGGCTCATCCCCATCGTTATTCATTTTGTCGAGCACATTAGGATTTATTGCATGTCAGTGGCAAGCAGCAGTTTATCAAATGGCTGCATATTATGTTCACGTTGGTAGGTCTGAGTCCCGTCTGGACAGATGACAGAGCAGGATATACAGCACACGATGTCTGCTACAACCCCTAATAATGTGAAATTTTCAAAACACTCAGGGTTGGTGGGCTTGGGTGATTTCTAACAACACAGAACAAATGTCTTCATCGCACTGCATCCTTTGTTTAACCAAATAACCTTTGTTCTCTGTAAGAATGTTTAAACATGCTCTTTTCATGCTGAAGCAATCTCTGTTGCTGAGCCGATTAGACGGCAAACAGTTTTACCTTCATGGTTCCCTGAGTTGCTTCAATTAGGTAATTAATTCTACTTTTTTCTCGTCAGGTGAGCTGCTCCGCAGGTTGGTTGGCTGCTGTAATTAGACATAACATTTCGACGCTGGTCCAGGTTTAGCCTGGCGCTGATTACTGACACGGCACATACAAAACAGCCTGCAGTCAAAGTAATCATACAAGCTGATGCCAAGGCCATAATTGGGGCTAATCAAAACGCCTTCACATAGACGCACAAAAAGTCTGTCTTTGTTTATGGAGGCAGACCAAGTGGAGGTGGTTTGTTTGTGGAATGATGCCTGGTGCTGAGCAAAAATGTAACACTGTCAGTCACCATAATCAGTTTGATTTGAAGGTCGGAGCGGCGAAGGCAGCTGACTTCAGACACATTGTTTGTTGATGGCATTTCAAATGTGTCAAATGTCAAACACAAGGCGGATGCTTTTATCATGTTCTTCCTTTATCTTGTCACAAAACATGAACTTTCCTCTAGTCACTTTTCCTCATTTGTGATCAATAATGCTTCACTCACACGTCAGAAATTGTTGGAATTACAGAATGATTTCTTTGACTTTGTATTACATGGCCAAAAATATGTAGACACCCTGAGTATATGGACAACTCAATATTGAAATCATGTCATTGACCATGTTTAATGTGCATGCTGAAGTTTATTTTCTTTGTACCTTTGTTGCCACAAAGGTCTGAGCCAACCATTGTCTTTTGCAAACATTTACCTTGAAGTTGCACTAATCAACATATTTATCTTAACATGGGCTCAAACGATCTCATGAAATTAGGTACTCCAAGGGACAAAGCCACAGACAAATATGAATCTCCATACTTTCAACTGCACAAATGTTTTGGCCTCTTTAAATACTTGGATTCATAATTCCAACCAGTAACATCACTGTTTTGGTCTTAGTGAAAAGGTAATGCTCTTCAGTAGCTTCGAGATTTGTAAATAGACAACTGTTGGCTAACATGTTTGGTAATTGTATTCATACATATGAATCACAAGCCCACAGGATAACCATGATTCAGATTCACTCCTTCTTGAGATATATTGTCTGCTATATATACTGGTCTTTATGTGAGCAATTACAATTTCTAATGGCAGCACATGCATATTATATTGTTATATTGTCTATGAGATTAGTTTGCTTTATAATCATCTCAAAAGAGCGGTCAGATCACAAAGACAAGGTGTCTTGCTGTATAATTCCACCTAACATAATGCTTATATTTTGGAAAGATATGGGTGACATTGAAGAAGAAAAAGGAGAGTGAGGCTCGGACACAGCACACACTTTCACACCAGCAGCAAATCGAATCATTTTTGAGGGACCAAACGGTTGATTTTCTTCCCTCTCGATCTCCCCGCCTGGCGCTCCACATCAGTGGCTCCCTGCTCTGAAAGGAAAGGCCATAATTGACCTTGGCCACAGACAGCGTGAGGGCCAAAACTGCTCAGCCCCACATAATCAGCCCCAGTCACCAGAGAAAAAAAGACAGCGACGAGATGAACAGTCGAGTGAAGGCACAACAAAAAAAGCACGGATTGACAAAGAGAGATAAAAGATCGCGGTTGAGAGGAAGGGGCAGATCCTCGCAGGAATACAGTTTCAACAGAAAAATAACATATAAAAGGAGGGAGGCAAATAGATACAGACAGATGGAGAGAGTGGGAGTTTAAAATAAAAAAGCCCTGGAAAAGAGTGAATAGGCATTAAAAGACAGGAGAGCAAAGAGACTGACTCTGAAACAAACATCCTTTGGAAAAACCCCAAAACGGGTCGTGATTGCCGAGCATGACCGCCTAAAAGTAGGTGAGAGGAGGCTCATGCGGGGAGGGGGGGCGTGCATTAATATGCAGAGTGACTGCTCACTACCCCACTGTGGAAACGAAGAAATTGTTTATTAATGCTGTCAGCATAAAACCTATTAATCCATGGAAAAAGGTCAACCTCCAGAAAGCTGAGCTGCATTCACAATGCTAAGCCACTCTCATATGTATAAGAGTCACGTCGACAGTGTGTGCAGACAATGGGGGCTTCGGCAGACCTGTCTGATTATCAAGCCCAGAGGAGGAAGGGGAGACAGGGACCAAATGAGGAGAGTCACTGGTAAACAGCTGGATGAATTGTGTACACACTGACTGTGTACAGTTTCAGTTTTTCTCTCTCTCTCTCTCTTTTTTGAATATCTTGAATGATCTGGATACACATAAGTGGAAGCATGTCTGTAGATAAGATTATAGCACTAAAAGAAATAGAAAATGTTTACATTTTTAAACCTTACAATAACCTGTAGGTCTGAGAATGCTCTCAGTCAAGGGGTTAATCAACAGCTCATATTAAAGGCTATATTCAACAATGATGGTATGTTTTCTCTGTGAAAAAAGAGTCAGTCTGCAGAATAAAACCAGAGGACAGAAGCTGAGTATGATCAAGGAGACTTCCCTGTGGAGCCTCAAAGTCACAATGTCAAAGGAGTCTTTCTTGACTCTTACTCTTTGTCTTCACAGAGGATCTGTAGACAGCCAAAGTGTGTGTTGTCACACTTTGCAATGCTGACTGAAACGTGTAATCAGATTTGGGACGCAACTAATTGGTATCTACAACTGATGAAGACATCTGCAATTCATGGGCAACTCACATAATACAAAGTTTCATGAGAAATGGAGAAAAGAGGTTTTAAATGATGATTATGAATCATCAAGTCTGTGATTTACATTTCAAGAAGGTTAAACAAGAACTCCCAAATGAGTTGTTGCTGTAATGGCAGACAGTGATATCACAGAAGAATTTATTCATAAAAAAACTCTAAATATAAAAAACAGTTTTCAATTGAATTAATTTTGGTCCATCTTAAAAGTATTCGTGTTACCTGGATACAGATGTAATGAATTTCCACTCTGCACAGATGACAGAGACATTTTATCTAATATATGAAGCCCTCATCTCTGCAGTCATAAAGCAGTGAGCCAGCAGACTGCACTCCACAGCCTTACTGGAAATTTACTTTGTGAAATACGACTTGACGTAACAGCCTATCGGACCATTTGCGTATAGTCACCCCAACATGCTGTTGCAATACTTCTTTTTTTAACCCGAGCGAGCAAAAATATACCTTTTACTGAAAAGGTGACAAAAAGCACTGACGCCTTTAAGGTGTTTGGACACCAGAAGCACTTAAGTGTTCAATAAAGTTTCCCTAAGGGAAAAGGAACTTTAACACTGGCCGAGTACAGCTCCCCTGGCACATTTTACACACAAACAGTCCATGCTTAGAAATCTTCCATAGAAGTGTTGCTATTCTCAGTGGCTGATAGACCTGTGCAAGGCAGAGACCAATAAAGATTTAGGTCATGATCTGGGTTTAAAAAAATGTGCTAAAGGTCTTGGCAGGCAGTTTTATCACCAAATAATGGACTATACAAATGTTTTCAAGCAAATTCAGTGGCAAATTATTCACGCATGGCCTCAAAAAGCAGTTAAAGGGCAAATTAATGTTGCAGCCAAAATGAATGTCATGATTATACGGTGAATAATGCAAACAGCACTCCAGGCACAAGTGATTTAGACTGAGTAGTGACAAAAGACAATATCAAGCTTCAGATTTATGTCAGTCATGTTGTCTGACTAAACCCCAAATTCTCAATCGTCTTGTCAGCGATGGCATTTTCCATCTGGAAAATTATTTCTGGTAAGCATCGAATGAAATGTCTGTCAATACGGTGAAATGATTTGCTGTTTTTGCTGCTGAAATGACATGTTGGCTGAGTTTAGAAAAACGGCAAACGAGAACCAGTCGAAACTGGTGTAGAACAGCAGGCATTACACTCGAACGTCACGTACACAGGGGTCATTTTGGATAAACACACAACCTAGCAGGCCTAGGAAAGTGGCAAACATCAAAAGCCTTTGGAATAAATAAATGAAGAACGCATTTAAGTCTGCAAGATGGAAAAATGCTTTGCTCATAAGAAACAAAAGACACAACACTGTAGCAGAGCCTGTCGGTGAGCAAGCCCACAAACAAAGAGCAGCCACCCACACCTAGATCAGTGGGGCTTCAATTGGTCCTTGGCATGTCCATGTTTGTGCGCGTTCCATAAGTTTGTCTGTGTGTGTGTTGGTCCGAAACTGTTGCTGTTGCTGTTGATCCATAAATTGGTGCCAGATTGGTGTCAAGGCAGCATGATTTTTGCTAGATTGGCTAGTCATCTCTTGTCAGGTGAGCCAGACGTCTGCCCTGCGCAACAAGCTGACAAACACACAGTAAATCAGACATGTCGCACACACACATACACGCGCCCGCGCACACTCTCCCACAAGTCCAGGTACACACATAAAGAAAGAAATAGATACTCATTGTATGGCAGTGTTACAGTGTGCAAGTGGAAAGAAAAATGGAAGAGGTGTCTCCAGGTATGGAGCTGTTTCTCCTCTCTGTGTTTCTGTCTCTGCTCTGTTTGTGCTGTTTACACCCTCAGGAGCGGTGTCCCAGTTTTTTTGAAGGAGGAAGTGTATATCGGTGACTCTCTCTCGCGCGCTTTTGCACTTAAACATCTTCCTCGTCTCGGCTCTGGTGAGCATTCATTTACATGAATAGATTGCAGCATTTGCTGCCTCTGCATCTTGTGCCATATCAAATAGTAACACCTAGAATATTTCAGTCTGATGGTGTTGATTTCAACATTAGGTGTGTTTTTTCATACTCATATGTTGTGTTCTGCTGTAGTGGTACTGCTGTGTTTGTTTTTGGAGATACTTTTGTTTTTGTTATTGTTGTTACTGAAAGATCCAGGCCCCTTTCTTCTATTGGCTAGCCAACTACCGCTAAAGAGTTCTGTTATCCCACCAGCCAAGAGTTGTGAAAACTTAAACACGACATTGCTGTGACTTAAAAAAAAAAAACTGGTTATAATCAATATATATTTTATTTTCAACCAGTCCTATGTAAAGGCCAATTAACTAGTCTGTGTATCCAGGGGTTAGGGTTAACCAATCCCATAACATAATTTTACTCCTGTTAACTTAAAACACAGTGCTTTGCTGTATAAATGAAGTAACCCCAAAAACAACAACAACAACAACCAGAAACATTAAACCATTTATGACAGATGAAAGGGGCTTGGGACTGAATATTACAGTCTCTGTGATTAGCTGATGGTGGCTGGTATTGGTCTTTCACAGGATTTGTTGAGTAAAGTAAAATATGAAGTAAAATATACAGTGATAACAGCCTCTAACTCAAATTGTGATATCAGACAATGTGGGTATGTGAAGGCATGCGAGTGTGCAATGCATCAATGTGTGAACTATCTGCAAGGCCAAAATAATGCACATACACAAACATGTATAATGTGATGTGTCCACCATAGTCAATACAGAGTTATTAATGGCCTCTGCTTTCAAAGATAACCACACATCTCAGTGCAGGATCATCTGATGGGCCAGGGATGTCCTGCTCTGGTGAACTATCAGATAATGTTTCATTGTTGTCTTTGGGGTTTTAGCAGTCTCTGCATATCGAGCTTCCCCGTAGGCAAGAGCTGATCTGTTTTTGCAGCAGCATTTCAGCCATGTAACAGCAAATAAGTCCCTCATCTGGCTGAAGGATAAGGTGCTCTACTTTCATAGAAGCATAGGCAGAGCAAATGCAGGTGCAATGCCATTTTTGTCAGACACACCTGCATTTTTTGCCCTTTCGTCTTTTTGGCAATTTTGTGGCTCTAAACAGAGACCCTGCATAGAGTGGGTGGAATGGAACAGCAAAGGTTGTGTTTATGCAGATGAAATGCGCAATGCATTTTATGCAGTGCAATTTTGGCAATAGTTTTGGCATGAAATTGCGCCTGAGCACCCCCTCTTATCGCAGATACAAGCACAGACAGATTTTCATGGTTTGATCGATGCCAGGTATATGCTGTTGGAGGAAAAGGGGTGATTGAGGGGGTCATAGGTTTGACAGAGGCTTTGGAATATGGCAGGGATTGTAATGTCATTGTAATGACTTTTGTTGAGTGTTCATCAGTAAAGGCCACGTTTTTTAGCGGTGCGTTTGTTGCAATCTCCAAGAAAAACCTCTTTTTTGTGGCATCAAGTACACATCTTAATGGATGCTACAATAACAATCCCAATACAATGCCCTTTAAAAGTCTGTATTGTGTGTGAATAATTGCTTATTCTTTCCAACAATGTTACTGACAGCAGCTTCTATGATGTGTGACTCTCAGTTTTGAGTAATTTAATCACTGTAGCTCTCGTGCAGAAGTAAGAGTTGTGTGTGAATTTCATCTAAAGTCTCCAATTTGATTTTGAGGAGTATTTAAACACACACCTGTCAAAGAGTGTGGACACCTTAAACATTTTCTA
>JAOXYL010000052.1:16343958-16355533 GCA_028564955.1 Terapon puta
TAAAGTCTCCAATTTGATTTTGAGGAGTATTTAAACACACACCTGTCAAAGAGTGTGGACACCTTAAACATTTTCTAAACACCAGAGTATACCAAACAACACCACACTGACTGCAACTCACTGTCATGGTATGTAACCCCCCTTTAAGAGTTAGAAATTAGAGTTTCAAGCATTTATTTGCTTATTTTCCCATCATACAGAAATAAGTGGAAACCTATGTTTTCCCTGTTCCTTGTTTATAAGAAAAGGGGTTCTGGGTGGCCAGGTCCACATGCGCTTTTGTCCAGATTTAGTCCATTAAGTTCCCACATGAATTCAGCCCAACATATTACAGCTATTTGCATTTCGGAAAGCCATGTCAGAGGTCGCCGTGGATGGTAATATTATGAAACAGCCACAATGAAGTTATCATTCATTGGCAGCTGTTGTAGTGCAGGGCATAATCTGAAAGCTGGAGCATTACATAAGTAGATGTAACTATTACTGCTAGCATTACAAAGAGTTAGCCAGGTTATATCACACAATTACTCCCAATGTGTGCGATGGAGCGCGTACAAAGCGCCAGATGTCGGCATAGTAAACCTGAAGTAGGTTTAAAAAAAAAAAAAAAAACCTAGATTAAAGCTGTGATTTATTCAAAGTGCCCGGTTTAATATGTAATAGGATTTAAGGATTTGGTTACAGAGTCATGCTTCCCCTTTGGCATTTTTGAAATATGACTGTAGAGGGGCCATTTCACAGAGTCCGTCTCTCCTGAAACCTTGTTGACAAGCAGCCAGAGCACTCAGCCTGAGTGTCAGTGCATGTGGGGAAGGCAGTAAAGGATTCCCCCAACAGTCTGTCTCTCTCTGAGGGGAGGGGAAAAAAAGGTGGCATGGCTACAGCTGGAAGGCTGAGTGATTCGACCAGTCAGCCAGAAAGGAACCACGAAAAACCAACCAACCTGCCCATCAGCCGCCATACTTGATAGTCAATATTACACCTGCAGGCTGATCAAAATCCTGCTCTGCTGTCTGAAGCTCTCATGCATTATTCTAGTTCATGTTAACCGTCTCATAAGGGAAGAGACCAAACACAATTTAGAGGGAGGAATACTAATCAGTGCCTTTCTACAATATAATCTTGGTGAAGCAGCTATAAAAGTGTCAGTTCACGTTTTTCATCATTTTGATATCAAACAGTGAAATTCCTAAAGGTTCACTGATCGCCTTTAAAAGCAGCACTGGCCGCAATTCTTCACGGGGGTCATTTTCATAAAGGTGATGTTTTTTGTCTGTCTTAAATACTAGCCCTTCAAAAAAAAGAAAGAAAGAAAGAAAAAAAGCTGGTTCAAAACTGACTTTTTTCCTCCTTACACACAAAACAAGGTCTTTTGCTTGATCTGCTGGGTCTACAGACTGAAGGTATAAGGAGAAATTTACAGTCAGTGTTTTGAACCAGCTTTTTTTTCTTTCTTTTGAACATTGTTCACACGAATGTTATGCCACAAAGTCTTCCAAGATGCAAGAAAAGTAACTGCGGTCGACCTTGCAGGCAGCAGCCTCGGCAACATGTTCCCAGTTGAACCTCACTATGTGTTTGAGCTGCCTGGCAGCTTCCCTCGCCTCCTAAACCGGCTCACTAGGAGGGGGGATGGATGGACTCCACTCGAGATCAGATTCCTCATTCCACTTATTCTTTGCAGGTTTTTTTTCAAAGTTCCTCAGTGGCGTCCTTTAAACAACCTCACACGCGGATCCCAAGAAGACCTGATTTTTCAGAAGAGTTCTTTGGTGCACGCCGACAAACAAAACACAATGTACACTTGCATGTGCCAAACGTTTGTCTGGGGAAAACTCAAACTCTCTAACACATTGGTATCCCCACACCCGCCTACTACCTCTCACCCTGGGCAACTCCAGAAAAGCAGAGAATCCAACACTCATCCAGGAACTCAGTGCCAATATTTGATACTGCTCTGTGGGTGGTGGTCTGGGACAAATGCTTCCTATAGGCGTTCACGTGGAGGTGGTAGATTAGTAGAAAACTTTATTGGGCATATGTCGCTCGACACAACAGGAAAATGTGTGCGATGTTGTTTGAAACTGAAGATATTCAAGTATCCACAGTGTTTGCACAGTACTATCAGAGCAGAGCTATTCTTATAAAAGCAGTGAGAAACACAAATAGATGTATGATGAACTCCAGACCAACAGTAATGAAGCGTGCCACAGACGATGTATTCTTTGTCTTTCCACATGTACACACAAACACACTCAGCCCTGAACTTGCCGTTTCTGGTGCTCCTGCAGTAGCTGTTGTGTTGCCCGACTCCTCACAGTGTGAAGAGCCACATGGACACGGTGGAGCGAGGATTACCTCAGATTTAAGAGAATGAATTTTCATGATTTACAACCTTTCTGGAAGAGCTCTCACTGTATTGATTTTTACAACTCCAGGGGTGAAGCTTGATAAAATGTTACTTTCATTTCATGGGTGGAAATAGAAAAGGAAGAAGGATCCTTGCGGAGGGAAAGAGAGGACTGTAGCTATTACACCTGCAGGCAGGCTGAACAGGGGCTTTTTTTTCACAGCAAAAAGAACCCCCCCCTCCTTCACACACACACACACACACACACACACACACACACACACACACACACCTACACTTTGATCCAGCTACAGAGAACAGCTTGAACAAGACTTAAACTTGCAGCCCCATGGGAAAGACACAGAAGTCCTCCTGAGGTTTGAACCATGATAAAATAGCCACAATCCTGCAGAAAGTCTCTTTATGAATCATCTCTTGATGCTAAATATTATCAAGGATAAATCAAAAAGCCACTGAGAAAGTGATGGTGGCTCTGATGTGAGTCAATGCCACGTCTGTCATCATAAAAGTAACATGATATGAGAAGCGGATTTTCACTGAAAAAAACAGCTGGCTATCTGAGAATGCTGGTTAAACTGAATTTTATTTTCAATCCAAAAGCTGTGACATTCCCTGGTTGAAAAAGACATGTTCCCACCACATAAAGAAGTTAGATCCAGATTGGTGTAGTGTGTACATGCCGCAATAACGGATCTAGACTTGGAGACAATACAGCCGAGTGGACCGCTGAGTGCACGATCTGATGCGTTTGCAAGTGATACGTGTCCTGTTACTGTTTGGATACCGAGTTCCAGAGGACTACTTGTTGCTTTACGAGCCCTCGTCTCTCCGCTGCTCATTTGCACATTACACTGCTCTTGAGGCAACAAGCACAAGTGTGCCATTTGTATTTGCATGGTGCTTGACATTTACACACTGGGAAAGCAATTAGGGCAGAACTAGGGTCATTAATACAGTGAACAGACTAGACGTGTTTGCTCTGATAGCTACTGCAGTATGTATTTATGGAGAATTGACAATGGTGCCATCTGTATTTCTACATACTAATATATCCTCTGTGGGTCTCACAGAGGAAGAGAGATGAAAATCTGAATTCCCTGTTCCTTGCGCCTACTCTTCTTCTGTTTCTCCTTTATATCTGCGGCTAAGTGGTGTGTAAACACACACTCACACATATCGACAAAAACATGCACAATGGAAAATGTCTTTGTTTATCACCGGTGGCCTGAATCTAAGCGTTTTAAAAGGGCAACTCTTTGAACATGCATTTCTCAAAGTGTTTCAAAGGAATAAAGACAGAAACAAGGATAAATTAACAGAGGCACATAGAGCTGGTATGAATGAATATGTCAGTGCTTGTTCAAGATAAAGAGGCAGGTGGGATTATGGAGTCAAAAGGGGTTTCAGTCATTAATCAGTGTCTGAAAGCAGCTCAAGTTTCAACACTCTTGGAAAATAAATCTAATATATCGTTTTTAAATGTATTTTAAAAAAGAATAAAAACATTTAAGAATATATTTTTTCTCATTGAATCATGAAGTTGGGAAGTTTGCTTCTTTGACGAGCAAAAACAAGAGAAAAACCTGAAACATCACACGAATAAAATTCGAGTGGTAATGGTTGCTAGGTGACGGTGGCTCCGGGGTGCAACCCAAAAAAACGAAGGTGGTCACTGCTCATGATAGATTATTGGATTTACTACCTACCTCATCACGACTTTTCCCAAAAAAGTATCGTGACTGCGTCTGGATGGCAAACATCATAATTTCTCCAGAGTAATAAGATACATAAGAAATGTAACACACCTCTGTAAAGCATGAGCAAAGGCCGCACGTGGAGAGACAGCAGGCAACGGTGCATCGAGGCTTTCGTGCCAGAAGGCGATATGATCAAGATTTACTGTACGTCCCATCTGTATATACTGAAACAGTCATCCAGAGAAGGGGGAATTTCACATTAAAAAAATTCTTATGTGACGTCTAGAGACTGAAAAGTGAGTATTTAATCTCTGATGAAAGCTCTGACAGCTATGATAATGCAGCTGTAGTACAAGATAACCAAATTAAACAAATAGATGTAAATGTAAATAATCACATTTTGGATTTTAATTATCAAGTACTTAAGTAAAATATGAATTATAGTCAGTCATCCGTTAGAGCCTCTTGATGTGTCCCTTAAGTATTTTCAAACAGCCTTCAAAAAATAGGTTATTCGTTTTTTTATTGGTTTTTTATTTATTAATTAATCACTAAAAGCACTTGAGTTACACACTCAGAAGTACAAGAAATCAAATTTTATTATGACACGTGCTCTGTAATAATGGAATATTTAGTTAAAAAGGTAATTTAGCACAATTTGGAACATCCTTGATATCTAACAGTGTTCGTACTTAGCGTAGAGATCACGACACAAGTGGAAGTATCAAAATGAAGTCTATAGGTGGGCAACCTCAGCACGGCTCATATGAATAGATTACGACTCCCTTATGGTAATGATCCCTAAAGACTGTCTCATATAAAAAGGTAAGGGAGAGGAGATGGGATCAATAAAACTTCCAGTGTCGTTTCATTTAACAGCCACAAAAAACACAAATACTAGCGCTCTGCATTTTATACAAGTCTTCTTTAAACCAGCTAAGATAAAATTGAATATTTCTGGATGCGATTCTAAAAGGCTGTTGGTTTTGTTGCATGGTGGTTTTGTGGTGTTCAAAATGGTGTACGCTTTTAGAAGAAGGAGCAGCAGACAAATGGGGCCAACAAGCAGTGGTTGTCTGCATGCTACACTGATTATATTGACCACAGCAGGGCTTTCCTCGCGAAACACACAGCAGAGTTCCCTGTGTTTTTTTTTTCTCCAGGCTCTACGTCTCCCTACCAGTCAATGCAGCATTTGTATTCATTCCTGTCTCCTGCTTTCCCATTATCTGTCAGCAGCACATAATTTATTGCCATCTCTGCAGCATCCATACCATGCCGACTTACTACTGTTTGTGTGTTTTTGGCCATACCATTTTAATAGAGATGTAAGGATTATCCCAGATGGATGGGGGAGATTCAGCGTAAGCTCTAGCTGACAGATCGATATTTGGCTAATGGCCACCATGGTAGAAAGTCAGCCCACTCGGGGAGGAGAAATATAGCTGGAACATGCTTCAATGAAGATACAGATAAACAACTTTAGAGATGCAGAAAAGGGATTTCCGAGAGGCTTGCACAGGCTTTCAGAGCAGCAAGCATGCACATTTTTATAACCGTGCAACTGCACAGTACAACACTGCTCTGTGAAGGAAAGGACATTGTGTAGCAATGAGGTTGGACCATCACCAAAGCAAAGCACTAAAACTAAAGCACAGCCTCTGAAAGAGCAGCAGTCTTAAAAATTGTTAATCAATTTTGTTGAGGAATGTTTATCCTTAGTTAAGAAAAAAAGTTTTAACTACGGAAAATTCTATACGCACCATATATCTTCTGATAATTTACATACAACATTATTAAAATGTTATGTGGAAGTATGCTTGTAGACACCTATAACATCTTTCAACATTGACTTTCAGAAATTCAGGAGAGTAACAATTAAATGTTATTAGTCAGCCGGTGGCCAACAACATTAGAGCCACCGACGATAAGGCATGAATGATGGAGCTGATCAGCCACTGTAAGCACAGCGTCAGTGCCCTGCCTCATATAACCCCATACTTCACATATGATCCAGCAGGATGACAAACAATGAAAGGGTGACATGATATTATATCACGCCTCACAGCGCAATCATCTGATTTGAATTTAAAAGCCTCCCACCTCCTGGTGTGTGCACAGTACACAACTTGTGAGGTGAGTGGTGACGTTCTAGACCTCAAGTGGACATCAGGATCCATTATGTATTTCCTCATATTCCTCCCAGCACATTCAGCCACTTCGCTGCTATACCACATTATCATCAATATGTGTCATGGAAACCAGTGATTCAGAAAACAGCCGCACTTGCCGACTCTTAATTGCCTTAAATAAACAAGGGAATAAGAGAGTGATTGAGGAACAGGGGGAGATGTGATATTAATAGACTTTAAGCTGTTGACCTGGAAAGAGATAGAGGACAAATCAGCTGTGTTGTGTATTTATGATTTATTGTTCAGAGAGGCATAATCCCCACAGGTAAAGCCAAGCACACTGTGGGGGCACTCCCTGTTTTATGATGGGTATCTCACTGCTGTGATGCAGAACTCTTCTTTCCACTGGCACATCCAAAACTATTACTCCACAGAGCGCAGAGGGCTGACATGATTCTGCAAAGACA
Source organism: Terapon puta (assembly GCA_028564955.1). Lineage (NCBI taxonomy): Eukaryota > Metazoa > Chordata > Actinopteri > Centrarchiformes > Terapontidae > Terapon > Terapon puta. The sequence continues at coordinate 16,350,626 of JAOXYL010000052.1, forward strand.
GAAAGTGTCTGGCTTATAGTGCCTGGCCAAAAACATTTTTGTATGTAGTGTCCATCCAATTGGAGAGCCATTAATATCAACGGTGAAATTAAATGGCTGAAGGGCAGGTCTGTCTATTCTTAGCATCTCTTGGCCCCGACCAACAGTTCACTAGTTCAGCTTTGACGCCTACCTCCGACCTTGTTGTTCATTAATGCATGAAGCTGCTCTCCCTCTAGCCCTTATGACCATCACCCTTCCTGACACTGACACTGCATTAAAGGCAGAAGAGAGCAACGCTTTGGAAATAATGAGGGCCCCCCCCCCACCTCAACTCTGAGCCTGACACTCCTCCTGAGGCAAAATCATCTGAGTAATTACTATAGGTACCAGAGATTTGTTGGAATGGGAAAATATTACAGTCAGCACCCTTCAGTTGCTCTGCTGCTCGATTACTGTGATTTTAATGGTGTCTGTGGATTTGTTCAGTGGAGAATTCAGCTGCACCTGATATTAAAACAGCCTTTCAGTGGCGAAAGACATAAATAGGAACTTCTTTAGAAACATGCTCTATGACAAATAAAATGATTTATGACTACCAGTAATTAAATTATACAACTTCATTAGTCCCAACGGATTTCTTAAGTGATGTCATAAACAGCATACTTTATGACAAAAAACATTTAATCCCTTTAACTACATTTTAATCCCTAAATTATGGTGCAAGGCATGTTTTCTTTAAAATTGTGGAAAAGTGGAATTTCAGCAATTTGTTATTTTTCTCCCACACTAAAAGTGACTCTTTATCACATTTATTTCTGCAGTCAAGGTAATGTTGTCTGACCTGATTTCACATCATTCACTCTTTTACAGTATGTAAAGGTGAATTATAATGAATCACTTTCCTTGAGGAAACGGTTGTTGCAAAACTTTAATGTCATTACCTGTGTTTTATGTCATTTTTAAAAGTGAGAAGATCAGTTATACGACTTCTCCTTGTCAGTAATTCAACTTTAAATGCCTGAGGCCCACCTTCATTGTTTATCCGCCCATAAAACATCCATGAAACTGTGAAAGGGATCATTTTCATTCATGGCAGGTCTGCAATCAACACCAATAAAACATGTTCACACAAAGCCATCTGCTGGGCACCAATGCTGCATGTAGCCTAAACACACCCGTACTGTACACACACTCACACTCACAGACACACACACACACGTGTCTGCTTGTACACACGTGGTGTCTTGTGAAGAGGTGTCACAATTCTGTTGACGTTCATGTATATTTATGTTCTCCATATATCACAAATACATTGCCAAAATAGCTTTTTTCTTTTTTTGATTGATCCAAACATCTTCCCAAAATAGGTGATAACATGGAGACTGCTCAGACTGTTAGCTGACCAAGCAGCTGGCAAGTTAACTACCAGCATGATAGCCAGCCAACAAAATGCTGAGGCTTGTGAAGCTCCCCGAGCTGGCCAGCCATTGAACTATGATGCCACATAGCAGACTATTTGTTTACACAATCATGAAGCAGAGGACTTGTTTGCAGACAGTTAGGAAACAAGAGTCCATGTTGCAGGTCATACCTCATTTGTGAAGCAGTAAATAAACACACTGGGGTTATATAAAACTGCAGTCCAACACAGCTAATAAGCTAAACTATCCCTCTTTGTCTTGTCCTCCATCCCCTCAAAGGTCAGCGTGTCAAAGTTTACAGAAACTTGTGCTGGCATGACTGCGTAAGTCACATTTCAGCTGTTTGGACTATGCAAATGCGATAGAGGCCTACACAGTGAATAGACAAGATATAAACTGTCTAGATAACGTAAACCTTGATGTGCACACTTTTTTTAAAACGCCCTAATCATCTGTGATCTGGCACTGAAAGGGTGTTTTAATATCAGGTGCAGCTGGATTCTCCCCCCGTGAAATGCCATGTCTTTGCAAGGCACCCGAAGATGAAGGCAAAAGAGCAAAGGGCATCGATGGGAGGGTGTCTCTAATAGGCAGAACGTTTGAGAGCGGCATTAGAAAAACGGCCTAAGAGGTTGGAAGATGAATAAGAATGTTGGTGGGAAAATATCAAATACCCGAACCCGAGGGAGTCGTGACTTGAGCCCTCTCAAAGGACTCTCTTGGTTTCACACCACCGACTCCAGTATAAGCCGCTTTTTTCTATTTTTCCCCACGCACCGGCGCCATGCACTTTCATTTTCATACTGATGCAAACCGAGGGAGCCCTCACATCGAGCTCCTCGAAGCTTTCATATATTCAGAATTGGTACTACAGGAAACAGATGCCCTCAGTCTTCTGTGTTCATACGGCTGATGATACAGCCTCTAACAAGTGAGGCTAAAGCCGCTGCACAGCTCCAGATTGGTCCTCTCAAGGATTTCATTTCTAAAAAGGACCACTCAAGTGATGTGGCAAGTCAATTTGACAATCATGAAAGGTAGCACTAACAAGTGCAGAGTCCTGATAAAGAAAGCCTGCAGTGAGAGACTCCAGTGAAGTGAAGGAATGAGGAACTGGCTCTAAAGAAAACTAGCCAACCATGAAATGCCCAACCTTTACACTTGAGAGATGGTAGGAGACTGTATTAGCAGGACAGAAAAACAACAACAAAATCAGCACCGGGGAGTTGCATTCTCCGGCACCATCATTTCATCATGTGTAACAAAACTATACAATCCAACACTTCCTGCTTTTAGGGATTTAATATTACAATCCCTACAGAATAATTAAGGGTTTTTTTATAGTTTTATCTTATTTCAATTTGTCTGTTTTTGCATAAAGACTTCTTTTACATTTATCTAGAGACAACCGCAAGTCCTGTTTCCACTTCCTTTTTACGACGAGCTGGGAGAATTCCTCTTCTTTTATTACATTTCAGAAGAAACGGCTGATCCAGGGAGCAGCCTGGAGGAGAAATTAGCCGGGAGTTTATTGGCTCAGATACAAAAGGAGCAGATTAAAAAGGGGTGAGATGATTGAACTCTCCTTTATTCCATGGTGTGTCCTTTGTGCCAGGCTGCACAGTCACTTTGATGCTATCTCTGTCATTCGAGCCGCACGCTGCGCCTTGGGTGCCTCACACAAAAGAATATGATGCACTACCAGAGACCTTGAATGGGCTTTCCATCTATTTTGTGAAAGAGTGGGACTCTCCTTTTGATCCACCTCATCTGTTAAAAAATTGAGTGTCATTCATTATCAAAGTACGTCATCATAGTAAAAGCCTCCATAATGTATTTAATATTGTGAAAGAATATCAACTGGCCAAGTGGACTGTAGTTAATAAAAATGACTTGGCTTCAGGGAAATGAGGCCATAATGAGAAAGAAGACTTTTCCTCTGATGAAAACAGGTTGTTTTTTTGGCCAAAAATGTCCTTATATTCTGTGTACACCACCAACTCCCAACCAACATGTTCTTCTGCATTAATATAACCTTCAAAGTAGTTTCTGAAAATGTGAGTGCACTATAATCAAATACCCTTAATGGGTAGAAAAGGTCGACTGTCAGATTGTCAGAACAGAGTGATAATGGGAGGAAGGGTTGCTACCTTGCTTACGGAGGAGGAGGCTAAAAAGAAGGGGGAGGATGAAGAACATCTTACAAGGCTGCCATTACCGGAATAATTCACACACTATGGAGAAAAAAGAGTCCTTTGAGTGGGTGGGTGTATAGTTGAGGTCTGATCAGAACCTCCATTAGCAGAGAAATAAGCTGCAAATGGAGCAGTATGAAGAGAGGAGCAGGGCAAACTGTGCCGAAGGAACACATCGCCTCATCTGGGCTCAAGGAGAGCCACTTCACAGCACTTCAGACCGGACTAGATGTGTCCATCCATTAGTGGCCAAAATAACAAATACTCTGTGATAAAGGTTTAATTAGTAACGCTACCACAGTTACAAACACGGCTGCAAAAAAAAGCAGCTTTACGGCGGCTTGAATACCAATTAGCAGTGTTTATCGGCTACGAAGCAGGTCTGCCAATCAACACTTGTGTGAGCTTTCACAGCAACATTTATCAGCTCACTACAGCGACGCCAAACCATCAGTGATCGACTTCCAGGCGCCAGAAACACCTCACAATCACTGAACGCGACAAGTGGGGTAGCAGCATCATACTGTAAAAACATACGTTAAACACAGACAATCTGAGGCGACGTGGAAAAACTGTTGAATCAAACCAACAGAGACATGAAAGGTGGACAGTATATAGAAGGGTGACAGATATTGCTAATTAGCATGTCACATAATTTAACCTGGTTACTGTACATGCAATCCCATGTCCCATACCATGGACGTTTATGTAGACAGATAGATAGCTTGTGCAGCTGTAGCTAACTATGCATGTACTTGGCATCAATCCTAATACAGATTCAAAATCAATTACCTGTAATATTTCCGTAGAGGAAGCACTAAACCACATAAACAGATCATGCATAGTGTATATACGTATGTACAGTCTAAATAATAATACCTCTATTGCTGTGTTTCAGATTTGATTTAAATCCAATTAGATGCCCTTTTTTTGCAAACATTATTACGTTACTGCAGTTTTTAAGGGTTAGTATTTGTTTAAATGTAGCATTTGAACATTTATTTTTATTGTCCTGTACACTATGTTTAACAAATTGAAATAATAATAATAATAATAATAATAATAATAATGTTTTAAGATCTATAAAAATTTGAGAGTATAAAATCAACTAAATATTTTAAAGCTCTATATTTTCAGGTATGTTGCTGCGATCAGCAAAAGAAAAATACTGTGTGCAATCAGCTACATCGAACAAATGATTTCCTGTGTGTTCTGCAGTATACTGCACCCATTGAATATATTAATTCATAATCCCTACTGTGCAATTCCTTAACAAAATCCATAGGATTCTAGGTCAATCCTCCTCAAAT
>JAOXYL010000052.1:16381570-16395236 GCA_028564955.1 Terapon puta
ACACACACACACACAGTCCACCCACACACAGTCCTTCTCCCATTCACACACTCCAACATGATCCTGCTTTCCACGAAGCAACCTTCTCCTGAAACTTGTTGGATATATGTGATTGACAAACTGAACACCTCAAACCACAGTGAACACACACAGACCCCACACACACACTCACAGACACACACACAGACTCACACACCGCCAAGTTCTGTCTGTCCGATTCCTTCGACTACTCCCACTCCTGCAGCACCCAGGCCACCCACCTACTCCTTCCTCCTACTGCACTTGATGTGCTAGTGTGAGTATTCCCGATGAAACAATTTTATTATGAGCCCTCTCCCTTTAGGTTGGCTGTGAGTAAGTGGCTGAGTTCAGCTGTTCAGCGTGGCACACTCGATACGAGCGTCGAGCACGACTTCATCGGCATAAGCCAACCTCGAGCGGCATTAGCTGATTAAATACAAAGCAATCTCACCCGTGTTAAACGGGTTGGAGACACAATGTGCATCAGCTGGCATGTTCACATGTTGGGAATCTATTTGTAAATGGAAAAGATTTTAATCTGAAGCACAGGTTGCCTTTTATAACAACTACTGTTTGTTTAACTTTGGGTCTTGCCTGACTGTATATCATATCCTTCAGCAATTACCACTGCTGAACAATATATAAGGCCTATTACGCTCTATTACTTGCAGAGTTGAAAGTAAATGATTGGAGGGATACCAAATTGGAATTAAATCATTTGTTCTACAGTGTCACAGTCAAAGTCTGCTGCCAATTAGAGAATGAATACAAACTCATAAACTCAATATTTATTTGGCATGCTGCAGAGGGGAGTTGTTTCACTCTGGAGCTGTCCAAATGTTTAATTTTCAGCTTATTCATGGTGAGCATTTTAGCACAAGCATTGTGTACAAGGAGCAGCATTTCAACCGAGGAACAAAGCCAAACAGTGAGTGCGGGATATCCCGAGCGTCCACAGCGGAAAGTTTTACACACGCTTCCTTCATACTTCACTCATCATTTCGCCGGGTCTCAGTCCTCATCTATATACTTCAAATAATTCACCAGATCAAAGTGTCTGACTGTAAGCAGAGATCACAATGGTTCAGCGCTGTGGACTTTACTGTCTAGCATCCTGGTACAGTAAGACAGAGATAAGAGTGTGTTCACATGCAGAGGGCACACATTGATCTTTGCTGCATAGTGATAAACAGTGGACACTTTGTTGAATATTCATGGCCCTCCCTGCTCCAAGGTGATGAGTCTGGAGGTGGACAGGGGGAATAAAGAGAGCGCAGTAGGGCATCAGGGAGGAATCCTGTGGTCGGTCCACCCCGCTCACCCCCCTCCCCCTTTGCTCCTTCATTTTAAAAGCACTGCAAGCCAAAAAATCATCATTCCAATATGTTGATCCCAGTGAGGTTGCCCATGAACAATACAGCAAAATGAACATTTATGAGTAAAATATGTGAATGTTTTATATATGAGAGGCACTCACATGGAGTGGATGATAGGGACCTCAGGAGGGCAAAACACTTCCACCAAACTTACCATAAACATGTTGTAATGGGCTTGTTTACGGCTTTTTTATGCATTTACGTTTTCAGTTCAAGTGGGGCAAAGTTGCCCCGGATAATCATCGGATCTCTCTCCTGCTTGTCACCGACACTGACTCGTATATTCTAAATAAACACCTCTGATCTCTTTAATGCAGCGAGGTGCTGCAATATTATCACCCCTGCTTGTCATCACTTATTCTCTGTTTAGAGAGAGAAAAACGCAGGTCATTGTTTTCCCCGTGTGACCGCTGTGCAGGCATTGTGAGAGTGTGACAGCAACACTTTGATGCGTGTTATCTCATAACCACCAGGTAATTCATCATGTATACAGCCCCAATAGAGCCCAGTCCTTTGTGTTAAAAGCCTCTAGAAGACCTACACTACACAGTGGCGTAAATCACCGAGACAGAATCAGGCCTGTTAGAGCTAGCCTTGGCTTTCAGACCGCTCCTATCTGTTTTAAAATATCCTCTGGCCTTCTATAATAAACCCCCCTCAATTACAAACAGCCTACTTTGAGAGGCACCTAGCTAAACAGTCCAGCACAGTTCAGTCTGTGGACAGCAGAGATGGGTACCGGGAAAGACCGCATCCTTGAGTTTACTTCAAAGTAAAAGTTCCACAAGTAGAGCAAATACGGATGCTCAAACTTTTAACGGACCTGCGCACGCCTGTGAATTTCCGAGTGTGTGAGCACCTAAGCGAGTGTGTGAGCATGTGTAACACCTTTATAATTCTGTCTCAGAGATAATCTCATCCGAGGGATGGCTAAGTTCACCTTTACGCTTGACTAGAATCAATAGCTCCAACATCATCTCACTTTCCCTGGACCAGCAAACATGTTATCTGAGATATAAATTGAGAGCGGATCCAGTAATTAAGAGCCGTGCAGACACTGAAATACGCATCAGTCGAACATTTAATTAAGAACAAAGTGACGTCAATAATGATCTAAAAACTTTGTTTCACCGTCAGAGAGGTGATACTTGTGAAATCAAGCAGTTAACGTTTTATGTATCTGCCAGCGATTAAGTGGTTCATTGACTTTCTGTCTTGGCAAAATTCTCAGTCTCAATTAATAATTCCTGCCACAGTTAGTTTCAGATGAGTGAGAACAAATATAAACACAGGTGCAGGTGTAGTTTGCATGCTTTTTATTTCAATTATTACTGAAGCTTTGGCGTGGGAGGCACGATAACCTGAACATTAGCTTACTTAAAGTGATTCTGATCTCATCAGTGAAACCTGAAAATGCAGAGTGAAAAAACAAAGAAAAGAAAAAGATTAGAGTGAATAAATGACTGTGTAGGTGCACATATGTGGAGGGAATAGAAAGGTGGGCTGGTAGAGGGCGCTTAGCCAACGCTGCTTTTTTGATCTATGAGCATCCTATATCCAACACCGTATGCCCTCCACATGAGAACAGCTCTACTGACAAAATGCAGCATGGACACATGTGGAGACGTTGATCAAGGAGGAGAACTGTCTAAAAAGGAGACTTCAGGGCAGCTAACAATGCTTATACTGTGTTTGGTAAGCTGTATAAAATGCACATGAACAACATTTCTGTAGTTAAGGTTTTTAGGCCTTGCTTTGCATGTATGCGGCACATCGTGTGCAGTGAGACAGCTCCGTGCTAATTTAGCATGTGATGTACAGTACCGCACTGTAGTTGTACTTATGGATTGTTAAAGCCACCTTGAATTCAATAAGAGAGTCTTTAATCAAAGACTTTGTGCTAACGTGTAATTAAATGAATAAAGAGGCTCTCCAGCTTCTCCGAGAGCCTCACTTAACCTGCAGGCAAGCTCCCAAGAGGCTTGCATACCTCCTACTCATGATGTACTCTCCCAGGGTGCTCTCTGTCTCTATCGCTTCATCAGTATGCATCTCTTTATCAGTAGCCATCTATGCACCGATACGGATCAGCCGTGATTTCTTGCGTATGATCATTGTAGACAAGTAGACAAATCCGGCTCTGATGCGGTAAGGGGGGATAAAACAGAGATACCAACATTTGCGTGTTTAAGGCTTACAGTACGTGTCTACAGGAGCTGGAGGATGTTCTGCCTCTTCAGTGTGTCTTGTATTTATTTACCAGTAACAGCCCTTTAACAGCTGTGCACCAGCTATCACTCACTCATCCCTGAGAGTGCATGACATACACTCATAACACAAAGCCGCCAACGTGCGCACAAACAAATAAACATGCCTTTGGATGTCTCCGATGCTGTGCCACTCAAACCGGGGGATATCTTCCACTAGTAAATCGAATCAAACTGGAATGGCTGCGTAGTCTGTTTTCAACACTTGGCAGAGAGGCTTCAACACTTTCACATTCATAGGGTGTGCAGTTTTAGACTACAAAGCCACTGCACAAGTATTTACCTCATAAGTACATACCTCTAACTCACTCTCAAACAAATTTTTTCTGTATATTGAAGTTTCGTCTGCATACGGAGCAAACAAAGTGCAGTCTGTGGAAATGACAGTGATGATAACTGGCCATCTTGCTGTCTCTTCAGAAGTGCACGGAGTGGTGTAATGAAGCATGGAGCTTCTGATTTCAAATGGTAATCGAGAGAGGCTTGGTAAATGACAACTAGACAAAGCCGAATCTCTCTATCTCCCCCTCTTGGCTGTCAGCTATTATTAGAAATGTATCTTGAAAATGAACAGACTCTGAAAGGAATGCCTTTGATGGGAATATAACATGACAAAGTCATAGACCCAAACTCCCAAACTCAGAAATGCATAAATAATGCACCGAAAGGCATTTTAAAGCAGGCACTCTTGACATTTGTCGCACATGGCATGAATTACACAGTGAAAGTCTGCAACAAAAGCAAGGGACTCACGAGTAATGGGTTCAAAAATGTGAATACAAAACCAGTGAAGTTTGGAGATGGGACGAGACAGAATTCAGATCGTGGAGTTCAGCACCACGGACAGCACCACCACTGCACAACACCGTGAGCTCGTACAGCGAGAAGAGCTTCCCTCAGCACATAGGAAAAAGGAAATTAAACATGCTTTATGTCCACACATGCACACACACATAACGTTCAAAGGTGCTCACCAGGTAAAACTACAAACAGTCTCAATGAAACACAACAGACTGTGAGAGCTGACCTTGGGATTCACAACTCTTAAGTGCTTTTTTTTAGCAGAAAGTACAGCGATGACAAAGTAGGTAATTTAATTCGCAGCTCTGTATGGTGCATGCAATTTTGCACTACAGCCTAAGTGCTTGATTCGCAGCACTGACAGCCATGCTGGTAACTTTGTCCTGCTCAGGAGAAACAGAACGCTTACAAATACACACAGGCACACCATCTAAACAGGGGAGGTGCCCATATCTTCTCGTAATGCATTTCACATTGAAAGTGTGAAGAATATCAAACAAATGAGAATGGGATGATTTACAAAGATTGCAAAGATTTACACTCTCTGTCAGTAAACAATTTAAAGTGAGCTCCTTTCAAGTTACAGGAGCGCAGGCAAATATTAAGGTAGTGACAGGTGGTCAAGTCTAAGTGTAATTCTTCCGTTCAACGAACCAACAGTGACACAGCTCTCTTACTAAAGCACCGAGTTGAAGAAACAATCAGCTATGAGGAAATAGGCCCTCAGCCTACACACCCTCCATCCATAACCTGAATCACACATGAAAACAGATATCTATGCAAACTTGTTCCCAGCTATCTGATTGGACAGAGCGACTTTGGTGCTGATTGATGGGTTCAGAGGATCAGTCAGCCATGGCAGTGGTGTCCTTCATCAGTCACCGACTACAACACTGACCATAGGTAGCGATTAAGCTGTGACACCCATAGGACACTCAGAACTCACCACGGGGGTTGAGGAGGGAAGGAGGGACAAATAAAGCTGCGACATCAGCGATACAGAGGTGGAACAAATGAAAACTGTGAGAGCTGGAGGAGCGGCAGCATGTGATCGGCGCAGCTGTGACGTCCTGTTTTTCAAGCCACAAAAGGATCAACTACATGCACCACAAAACAGGAAACCATTGGCAGCGCCACTGAAGAAGAGCTGCAAAAACACGTGTGACATAGGTGGTGTTTAAAGAATCTACACTTCAAAGTGCATGCAGGGGAACACACTGACACTAAAACTGACACTCAGAAAAAGTACAACAGCCAGAAGGGTTAAAGTGAAGCAGGGAGCTGGAAAGAATCCGGTCTTGACCCATATTTTGACCACACAATCCAGGACAACCTGCTTAGCTTCATCCAACTGTTCTCTTATTATAATCTAAGTGGGTCTTGCTGTTGCGCACATGAAACGGCACTCCAGTGCTTCTCAACATCCACAGATACTCAACACTAATATGCACAAACCCCATCTCTCATTCACACACTCCAAACTGACACAGCTATCATTCATACACACTCAGCTTCACATTATACCCGGCACAGTGTGTGTAAGCCAAAAGCAGAGAGGAAAAACGAGTTGGGAAATTGAAAACCAAATTACAAATGTTGTCATCACTGTTACTAAAAAGGAAGTGAGTCGTGGGCTTTTACAAAAAAAAAAAAATTTCTACTGGTATATTGGTGGCAATTTTGTCAATAAGACAAAAAACAAACAAATAAATAATTAAGGGACAACAGAACAGAACTTTAAATTAAATTAAATGAATCAGCCATTCTTTTCCTATTTTGGTAATTGGTGTGTGTGACAATATATGAAAGTTCCACATTTTGTAAATCGAGTGGTAAACAAAGTGTGTTTAATACACAAATGGAAGTACACTTCTGATACTTTTGTGGAGGTGGCCTGCTGTGCATCTCGGGTTAAAATAAAGGTGTATTAGAAATGATATGTTTTTACACCTTAACAAGAGGGTTAGAGGGTAGGTAAAAGTCCTGACAGTAAGTAAATCTACTCCAAAAATTATTTGTAAACTATTTGGAAAGTTTTTGTTGGCATCAACATGCAAATAAGAAATAGGGTGACAAGTCTAAAACCCCAATAAATAGATATGACTTTGTCTGGACCTTCAGTGTAGTACAAACCCGATGTGGTCTGACACATCCTCCCGTCTCTCTGGAGCACCGCCTTGTGTTGACTCTAAACAACAGATGGGCATGAATATGTCAAGTGGTTCTTAAATGCTCAACGATGTGCTACTGTAGCACCGAATGTGTAAGTGTATTCATGCTCTCTCTCTCTCTCCTTCAGATATACACAAACCCATACCCACACCCACACCCACACACCCACACACACACACACATACACACACACAGGCCAAGGGGCAGCTCTTGGCATTGGCCTGCTCCCCACTGCACTGTCATCCCTCACATTTGCACACAAGAACTGTTTCACAATTGTGTACCTGTGAAACCGATATAAAGACACAGGTAGGGTTTCGGGGTTTCAGGTTTGAAACTGGTTTAGGTCAATAGATATTTATGTGACCAAGAATCATCTCTGAGAGGATGCGCGTCTTTTATCAAAGCAACTGCAGTATTTTTATGCAACACTGTGAAATCAGTAAGACTCATCATCCATAGTAGTTGCAGGAATACAGAAATGATCAAAGTGACTTCACTAACACAAATGTATCTTAATACACATCACAAGGATTCAGGATTGAAAATTTGTAACACACTGACAACCTAACCAAACCCAGATTAAGATTCGCTTAATCTGAATTAAACTTTTTTTTCTTTAAATACCATACCTGCTAAATAGTTCACTCATAAAGAATACCTTATCGTTCACCACATAAAAAAACACAGTGTAGGAAAAAGGTTCCCTCTTGACTCTGAGTCACTAAAATAAATTAATGCCAGCTCTTACGAAAGTGACCTCACTGGTCATTAAATGGGAGTCTGGCTTCTTAAAAGGCAGCTTTCAGCATTTGTGTTTAATACAACAATAGCACAGCGTAAAATGTAATCATTGTTTATATATTGGAGACCGCGTGGTTGAGGCAAACCTATAGTAGCACTTATAGTAAATGTGTGCATGTCTCTATATAGCAGTGTGGTTTCAATGTCCATATCTGTGGTTCATAGTTTCACCCCACTGGTAAAGGATAGCAGTAACCATATAAATAACGAGATAGGTGGACATTTACACATATTACTCCACTGTACCTGAAGTAGAGCCAAGTTGGGCTACAATGTTTTATTTTTCCTCATGTTATTATTTTTTTTTAAAAAGACACCTCAAAACAAGCCTTTAATAGTGTTGTAAGTCCATAGCAGGCAGAGATCACAGTAAATTCTCTGTACTGAAAAAAAAACATTCTGGTGTGTTTTCCTCACAGGTAAATGTGTAATTGATATATCATATTGTTTAAATTCAGTTGAATGATCTGGAAAAAAGGACCTTGAGCATGGACTGCTTTGTAAAAGTACTATTTCCAAAGTCCAGGATAAACTAAAGTGGTGTAAATTAAACCCTAACTACCACTGAGCATGTACATAAACAGATCAATGTCAACCAAGCATCCAAATCCAAGCTGATAGTGGGCACGCAAGACAGGTGAAAAAAGTAGACATTTCCATTCCCTTCAAATGAACACGCTACGATATGTCTGCATTGGCTTAATGTCAGTTGAGGTCACTAACACACCTTAAACCAAGTGTCCAGGGAGCAGTAGCTGTTAACACCAATCGTTTTCAGTCTGGATACGTATCCGTAGTCCTCTAGGTATGTCAAAATGTACGGAGGACCATGAAGATCAAAGCTTCCCTGTCAAACCAGTGGCAGCTTCAGTGTTTCCTTACCTCCTCTCAGCCTCAGCACTTACAGCACATTAAAAATATATCACTGCTACAAGATCTTCTGACAACACCATCTGTTCTCTGTTGGCCATGATGACGGCAAAACAGGTTAATGGTTAATTTACTGCTTTTGCATGATAGACGGACCTTTCCTGAGCACACAGTGAACCTAGCCACTGCTAACACAGCGCCAGTGAATCATCTACTGTGGAGTCGCAGTCTGTCTGAGACATTCAGGGGCGCCACTTTGTGTCAGCGAATGAGGTATTTAGGGGATGTGATTGCAACTGTTGTGTCTGTAACCCTGGGAAGGCTTCTCACCTCCAGGAACATGATGAGAGCTGACTCACAGGGTGAGAAAATGACACCTGATAGTCATCTGTGAATTTATCACTTACAAACAAGGCAATTTGGGATGTTGAGCGGCGCAACTACAGAGAGGGTCCTCCGTCGGACAGCCGATCTTTTTGCAGGAACCTTGGCCACATTTCAACATTGACAGGCGCGGTTCAGTCCGACAGAACCAGCGTCACACGTAACAACTCTTAACAACCTATGTTTTTATGTGCAGCAGTGCATTTCAGTGTGCGGGTGTGAAGGATTTCCAGCAGTTTACATTGGTGATCCACATCCATAGCAGGAGTAAGTGTGCCGGATCAGAGTGCTAATGAGTTAACACGGCAACGTGGGGAGCAATCTAGCATACCTGACATTTACCAGCACAGAGGTGCAGTGGCAAAGACAAATCGGATACATAAAAGCGAGGCTAAGGTGCAAGGTGGTGAAGAGGTGTAAAAGCTAAGAGAATTTTTTCAAGATGAGAATAACTGGTTGTTAAAGATTTAAAAAGAAGAAAATGGATGCCGTTGACAAATAGCACATGTTGGGATGAGTGTGTCGTGAGATAACGAGAGGGAGAGATGTACTGTAGTAGGCTGACACGAAACAAAGCGAGTTCATGGAGGAGACAGTGGTCTGTGGGGACCCTCTTTAACAGGAGCTGGCCCGCCTTCCTCTGACAGCAGAACCGGGACTGTTCCCTGCAACCATTATCTGCCATGTATAGAGGGCTTATTGTGGTTTAACACGCTGCCCATATGGGACATATTAAAAATCGCCCAGAATGTTCCAACTATGAAAAAGGAGGGCAGCAGCAGCGAAAGATCACCTTCGTCTGCGAACCTGAGCTTGATTTGTCTTTGTCAGGAGGAAATTCTGGTGTGATCTGATATGAAACACTCTTTGCTTGAATTACACACGTTGTAGAAAAGAGGGGTTAAAATCCACAAACATGCTCAACTGCTCCTCCAGTCAACAGCAACCTAACTACCCTAACTCTACAGCCAAAGTGGGCAGTATGGAGTAAATCTCTCATCACACTGTTTATGTCGCCACTACACAGGTACGTTTGGCATGGGGACATTTTTCATGGTTGGGCAGCAAACAACACACTTTGGGATGCAACAATCAACAAACAAAAATGTTTGGGATGCTCTTTGGTGGAATGTAAGCAACTGGATGGGCTTTTTGAAAGTGTGGAGCTTTAGTAAAATCTATCATACGTTGTGTTTGGGTGCCCATTCTCAATGGCAATGCAGTGTAATACATGCATGTAATTTATTAGTATTCATAATAATAAAACAATTATATATTTTCCTAAATTCAATTGAAAGAGTGTTAATAAATACACTGACCAGGTGGAAGGGAGGTTGGCTAACAAAGTGATAGTAGTGTGATGACTGTTCCAGGAACATGTTAAAATCCAATATAGCCACACTCTTTGGTGATCCTCCACATTTAGTCAGCGGTTAGAATTACTCTGATTACAGTAGGAAGAGCCATCCTTCGAATAAAGGGGATGTCACAAAAGCACATGGACTAATAAGAGCAGAAGCTTAAGGTTCCAGGTGCAACAAACTAATGGAAGAGAAAGGGAAGCCAAGAGGAGGGATGGTAGTAACTGGGATAGTATTAAAGTTTATTATGGAGGAAGTCAGACTTTCAAAATTTAAAAAATGACATTTGTTACAAGAATGGCCACTGTGGATCAGTGCTCATGGATGAATTTCAAAAACATGCTTTCTAAATAAATTCTTGAAACCAACATTTGTATCTGCCAAAATTACTTAGTGACATTATGTGAACTACAAAACAAATGAGTGTGGAATATTACCTGTTTAAATCTTTTAAAAACAAGAACGAATGCTACATTATTAACAGGCACAGGAAATGGGCCGACCCACATCCCGCCCCTTCCCCAAAGTGAACTTTCATTCCTCAGACCAAGGCAGAAACACGCTTGCCTGCCTCAATGCAGTTTCCTTGTACAGTCAACATGAATAAAGCATGTGGGGTGTACGACAAGGCCTATCCTCTGTGTCCAGTCACTTATCATTAGGGAGAGTGACACACACTAACTGCACTATGTCATAATTAGACAACACTCACTTCACTTGGAATCTGGAGGAATAACACACATGACAAGTTTCTACCGCAGGGTAAAACACAAGCGATGGCTGCTGCACTGCTCTCTGCTGCTGCAACAGTAAGACCGACTCTTAACTACAGTAGTTTTCTAAAAACAGACACAGCTCTTCCTTGAACTTCTTTTCGATGTCTTCTGTGTTTTCAACGTGCAGTTTGCTAAACGTTAGCTACACAGCTGAGGATGGGCAGTAAGGAAACAGCGAGAAGTAGAAAGACAACGTTAATTTAATCACTACTTTATTTGTTCAGTTCCTCAAATGATCCTCTTTGTCACAGTTTACATAATTTCAGAAAACAGTGAAAGTGCCATCATTATGTCCCAAAGTCCCCCCAGAAATTGAAGGATATCAGTTTAAAACAGGGGAAAACAGCAAATCCTTACATTTGAAAAGCAAAGCTTGAAATTAATTCTCAATGACCAACTGATAAGTAAATAGCTTCTTTCAGCAGCAGGATTAAGACATTTTGCAGTCACATTTGTGCTATCACACACAGTACAGCTGTTCTAGCTGATACTGGACAACAGCAGGCTTACTTTGGCTCAGGCTGTCAGTTTCTTCACCCCCCCCCCAGCAGTGGCTAAGGTTTCCAGTGGTGGTGGGAGAGGGGACGCCCTATCCCTGACGTCTCACTGATACACAGATATACGTCGTGGGTCTGAGATATGCACACAAACATGTACACTTGCACACATACACTGCATGCATAGAGTGAATACACCAGATGACTCAGCCTGACCATTTACATTAAAGTGACAACATAAACGACAACAAGAAATGCACTGCTGCATTTTTCTTCCAAAGACTTAAGTCCAATATTCATGACATCTATCCTACATACACATCTAAACTACATGTTAAAACACCTCTCACTATAACAGAATACAATTCAAAAGCAACAAAAAACAGAAACAGCAACCAAAAAGGACGATTAGATCTTTGACACTGTTTTAACAAAAACTTTGTCACTTGTAAACTGACCACTCATGATGAGTTGCTATGTTAAATGTTTTTATTCTTTTTTTTTTTCATTTTTAAGGCAGACTGTTAGAGTGGACTAAAAGGAACAGGGACGCATTTGACCTGCACCAAAAGTCCCTGGCTCGTCTCTAACCAGGGGTGTCATGGTTACATGTTATGCCATTAAGAGTGCCGGTTTTCAGCGGTTTGTACGTCATCTTTCTGGGCAAGTCACCATCACCTGCGTCATCATTAACGGCGGATGTCTTATTTTGGAGAGAACCTCCACTTGTACTGTAAATGGCATACTAAAATGAGATCGTGTATCTCGCTGCGAGAAAGCGCAGGCACGGGAATTATTACATTAGCCCAGGTCTGAGTCTCTTCCTTCCAGGAAAGCTTAAGATTAACTGTGACTCAAACACCGTCTTTTGAAAATTTTGGGCTGGATTATCAGCCCAAAGAATGCTAACTGTCTCTTTCTCCCCCTGCTCCTCCATCCTCCCTTTTTCTCTGGTAGAATAGCGCGCAGGCAGAGTACACAGTGTTTTCCACTGAATAAACCACATGTGTCATCACAGAAGATCCAGTGTGTGATCAGATGAGGGAGGCGAGAGGCACAGGAAAAAAAACGTGGAAAGGTTAAGTGTACACAAAGATATTGACGTGTGACTCAGAGAGAAGAAAGAGGAGTGGAAAGCTGCCGGATAGTGAGGCATGACTAAACAGAGGGAGACGGGAAAGACGGAAATGTGAACAGAAGCAGTCAGGTAGAGAGGGGTGGAGACCAACAAGGGTTAAAATGAGAGGCACAGACGGGTTGGGGGGTGGGGGTGGCGGGGTACAGTCATGTGTCCCCTGTCCCCCTTGTGTCTTGCTGCACTAATAAGCAACACACTGTCCCTCTGGGTGACTTAAGCTCCTGCAGAACAGGACTCTGGATGTCAACAACCCACTGATCCCCTGCTTCCTGGTGGGAAACACACGCGCGCGCACACAGATGTGCAGGCACTTGAGCAGTCACTCACTCGCTCACTTTGCAGCATACACTCCCACACAGGGTAGCGCAGGGCAGTGTAGGGCTGGCATCAATACAGTATTATCTGGCCCATCAGGTGACAGGGCTATTCTTAGAGTTTCCATATGCACCAAAGAGGGGAGGGGTGGGGGGAAGATAGTGAGGGGCTAGGGAGGGAGAAGGGAACGGAGACGAGTGTGTTTGTGTGTGTGAGGGAGAGAAAGAGAGAGAGCTGAGTGACAGAGGAGCCACTGGAAGGAAAGAGAGTAAAATATGCAGTATAATGGATAAAGGGGATTCGAATGCACTGGATTCACCAGCGCTTCTTTCGCTAAACTGCTGATTTAAAAGGGAGGTTTGTGTGTTTTCTGATCTATCTAATGGAATTCTTGTGAGCCAACAGTTTGTTCAGGCAAATATTGGTTGAAGTAATCGTTCGGTCTGTTCATACCGGCAGTGAAGTAACCACTTCGTAGAGTAAATACAAAATCTTTAAATCGCAAAAAAAAAAAAAAAAACACTGGTATGAGACATCAGCAGTCTGAGTAAGCTAAATGAAATCAGTCGATTCACATCCAGCTTGGGGAGGAGGAATGACTGCAACAACCAAGAACTCAACGAAATCTTGCATTAAGATGCCCTGATGTCCGATGAAATCATTTTAGATGATAATGTGTTGATGTAAACACAAAGTAAGAGTACCGTGTGAACAGTAGGTTCAGAAAAAAAGATCCCATCTCATCTAACTTTTCAGTCAGTTGTTAAAAAAATATCGCAATATTGAGAAGAATAATGAAAACATAATAAATCTGTTTTTGACATAACTGTGCAGCCACATTTTTTAAGCTGAAATATCAAATATATCATCATCACACGTGTCTC
>JAOXYL010000052.1:16574379-16585569 GCA_028564955.1 Terapon puta
TATTATTATTATTATTATTATTATTATTATTATTATTATTATCAGTAGAAATAATATAATTTAATTTAGTTCCAATAACAGTCAAGTAAGATTTATTACACATGAATTGTAAATGCAATTATTAAACCGTGTGTGTTTTCTACTCTGATCAGCCATCTAATTTCTAGTTTTCTCATTTAAATGTCTCCCTTTATTAATCTTTGCTGATCCCAAGCTTTGATTGATTTGATCTGTGTCTGCAAAAATGATGTAGTAAATTTGTAACTCTCATTGCTGTACCACTTGTGTTTATATCCACTGAATCCACTGATTCCACCTTGGTGATACGTTAAATAAACTAAACTACTGGAGCACGTCATCGCCAAAGCTCAACAGATTAACTCTGAAAAATACTGATAGACATGTCTTTTCGCCCCGCTTTATTTAATCTGTTGTTGTGTTGTGAGGGCTAAATGGGATTCCACGTGGCAGCAGGTTTCTTTGCATTGAGTTACAAGTAAAATATAGTCCTGACTGAGTCACAGGAGGTGACGAGCTCCGTCTTTGACTGTCCATAAACCTACTCATGCCCTGATCGCCCATTTACTGCTAATTAGCGAGCTGAGGAATTCCTTCTCTACCTGCTTGTGAAGGCTTTGGAACATTATCAAGACATCAGCAGACTTAAATGAGTCTGCGCTGGCTGGAGGATAGCAGAGAGACACAGGGAGAGAGAGAGAGAGAGAGAGAGAGAGAGAGAGAGAGGGGAGGGAGGAAAAGAGGGGAGGGCAGTTGAAGAGACAGCGTAGAGGAGAGGCAGAGAAAGTGGGGGGACATACTGTTGCAACGCACAGCAAAGCAATGAGGAAAATTAGGATTGTGTTGCCTTCATTGATCATACATCAGATTTAGGCTTTTGGGGGGAGTGTGTTAAATATTAGAATTGAACTGTGCTAGTGCCTTATAGCCCGTGTGAAGGCCCGAATCCCCCTGGACCTGCAAGGATCCAGATTTAGAGATGAAGGGAAGGCAATGTAAGCAGGGTCGGAGCGGCCACGTCTCCAAAACAACACTGTTTCAACCTGTTCCCTCTGCCGGACTAATCCCTCATGTGTGACGGGACGGAGGATCCTAAATGCAGATCTCAGCTTCTGGAAGTCTGCCAAGATTTTTTTCCCCCACTTATGAGAGGAGTCAATAAGTAAATAATTTAATTACTGAAAATTGGTCATTGAAAAAAGTCTTAAAGGTGACATCTGTTTTTCTTAGCAGGGTTTCCTTATGGATAAAGAATGATGCGTGTGTAAAAGATAGAAGGAAAGACAATAATAGATGTGTTTTTACATGCACCCATTCTCATCTCTCTGCACTATGATTCAGTAAAGTCATAATATGTGACAGATGTGATTGTCTAAATGTTATACTTGGCCCAGAGAGAGCAGAGTGAGTTTTTGACAATTTAACTTAAAAAGCAACTACTGCACCTCCAGCTCCTCGCCTAATATCATTTCCATGGCCATAAAGCTTCTTTTAGAGCAGCGCTTATCTCCAAATATCATCATCTCGTTCTATAGGGACAGGGGAGCAGCGAAAAAATGCAATAAAGTGGTATACTTGAATCTGATTCAGCAATGCAGAGATGCTGTACAGATGTAGTCGTGTGTCGAAAGAGAAAATTGGATTTTTCCCCAGGTAGAAATATTCAAACCTTTCCTGTGAGGATGGGGAGCATTTTAAACTTAGAGTGCCGTTAATGACAGTGATTGTGTGTTTGTTTATTAGACTCCTCTGGCTTGTCTGCGGGGTGCAGGGATCTCGTGGTTGCTACGTTGTCTGGTGCCTTCATTTAAGTCCTTTTCCAGTGCTGCAGCAGTCCACGGAGACTACAGGCTGTTCTGTGTTCAAAAGCCTTGTCAGCCATCTAAATGAGGCTTTCGGGGCAAAAAATAGAAAAAAAAAATTCAACATGAAAATACCACAGTGTGCTGAACATTAACTCGCACTCGACTGAGATGTTTTGGGAATATGACGGTTCTCCTTTTTGGGTTGTTATTTCTCCCTGTGTATTCTCTAACTGCTATCTACCCACAGGGCACCGGGGCCTCTCGTTGAGGAAAAAAAAAAAACAGGCATGAAATTGACATTATACCCTTAAATACGGCGCAGATTTGCAGGGAAAACACAGTAATCCACTGACAATGCTTGAAAATCAAACACGTACTCCTTCTCTCCCCCTCGCTCTTCTTAACAAGCTGCACTTTACTTCTTCAGGTTAAATCTTCTCATTAATTACAAGTGTTTCCTACAAGCCGTTTGCTTTCATTTATGCCACAAAAATGTATGTATTTTCCTCAGGTCCCTTATAAGGATACTTTTGTTCTTATGGTCAAATACTCTGGGGAAGCACAACAATTTATACAAATCAATAGCGCTCAAATAATTCATGACTGATCACATGGTGTTTTAGCTCCTTATTTGCAGTAGAAAACCATGTTTTGTTTGGCTCCCAGAGGGCAACATGAAAGACCTGGGGAGAGGCGGGGAGAATCGGGAATGGAACTGAAGAGAGTGCATGAGGATAATAGGAGGACATTGATCATTTGGTGCACAAGAAGACAACTGAACCTGTGAGTCAAGGCTAACAAGATGTATCATTTATACATTATTTAGATGTGTCTGGGCTTCTTGTGTACATTTTTGTTACATCAGGTTTGCATCATCATCTTTGGCGGGGACACAGCGGGGTGATCTGAAACCATCAGAAGAAAATGTGACTTGTGTAATTGTCTAATTCTTTTTTTTTTATCGTTCACCCAGCAGGGACGAAGAGGAAGAAGAAAAAGAAACACGCAAACAACAACCAGCGTCACAGTGAGTTTGATGCTGATTTTGGTTGGATCCCTCTGTCCTGTCCATTTGAAACGGCTACTGTGCATTGTGGGAGCAAATAAATCCCAATTTGGGCAGTGTTAGTCAGTCACAGCTTGTAATAGAAATTAATTTCATAAATGTGGAGATGGATCAAGTTCCCTCTTGGCAGGGGAACCATCCCACAGACATGTTAACAACGTCTTCAGAGACCAATGAGGCCCATTTACAATAAGTGTCTGTTTTAAGTCGCTCGCCTCGTGTGCGTATGTGCATGTCTCACCACAGCAGGCTATAAGGGGTCCCTCTGGTGTCAGCCAGAGAGCGGCCATTTGAGGCAGACCGGCTTTTATGGAGTGATGCTACACTTTCTCAATCACACAATTAAAGCCTAGTCTAGAGAGAAAGAAAGAAAATAGCAGAAAGAGAGAGAGAGTCTTCTGTTCATAGTGCAGAGAGCGAGAAAGAGACGGAGAAAGAGGGATCACATCTTTTACAGAGTGTGATTTATGTTGTGGTGTTGAGAAAAGAGGAGTCCTTGATAGATGACTTCATTAGATTTAATTAACCGAACCAAAGACCTGACACAGGCAGGCGAGACGGAGGAGAGACAGGAGGGAGAGAGCGGATTTGAGGGGGGATTGAGGGGATAAAAAAAGGTGAGGAAAATACAGAGAAGGGGTCTACCCGGGAAAACAGAGAGGTAGAGCTGAGGGGGAAAGGGTGAATGGAGAACAGATGCTGAAGATTAGGATGGGAATGGTGAAGAAGAGACTAGTTTTTAACATGGCGAGAGGTTAGCGGGGGAAGGCCAGAAAGTCCCCAAAGAACCTGCGACATTACAGCACAGGGGGCAGCGCGCGCATGCTTGTACGTCACAGTGAACACGCTTGTGACACGCCAGCACACGTATGTAAGGCTGATCGGGCGTGTGCCGCGGGCTGTGTCTGTTGACTGAAGGGAGGCTTTGATGGGCCAAATCACTGCCTCTCTCCTATCAGACACGTCTATCATCTCACCCTGTCGAATGTCTCATCTCGCCTTCAAAGAGACCAGAGGCCAGAAAGGCAGCGGCTCCAGCAAAGCTCCGAAAAAAGTCCAATTTTGTTGACCTGAAACCTACTTTCATGTCTTTAGTCCTATTTATACTCACAGTACAGGTAAGAGTGGCATGCCGTACTTTTGACTAAGCGTGGTATGTGCCAGCTTTGACATTTTGGGCTTCGGCTGGACGTGTAGACACACATTGCCACACTGTTGCATAGTTAGGAAATGAGCATTTTTAGCACTGGAAGAGAGTGAGCGACCTAAAGAAAATGGACAAGGATGACAACAATAAATATCAGATTTTCTTTAGCACATATTGAAAGTCGTGAGATCAAAATTTCAGTCAGTAATGAGAAAACCTCCATTATTAGTAAAAGGCTCACGTTAAAAAAGGATTGGTACTGAGCTATGTTTTATGTTTCTGATGTGTTGTTCTCTATGTTAGTAAAGTAAAGCAGTGGTATATACCCTCAGACGGTCATTATAAGCTGCCGTTTGATAGCTGCTGCTGTAGGCAGGGGGCACCTGTCATCACTCATCCATCCATCCATGTCTGCTTTAACTCAGGTCTGATGGAGGGAAGAAGACCCTCAGAAGACCACAGCAGCTGAGAGCAATAATTAATCTAATTCCCCCTCAATTCATTTGACACACCTAATCTATAGGTGCAGGCAGCACAGATGTGATACTAGAAAAAATGTCATGTTAAATATAGAAGGTGTCAAATTTGCAACGCAATTCCTATTTTTTTTCCACTTCTTTTAATTACATCACCTCTCTCATCCCTCCTTGCCATCCTCCCATCCCCTCATCCATCCATCTCTGCTCAGATGGATTCGGGCATCAAACATGTGGTCACATGACATGAATGGGTAATCAGTAGGTATTAGTGCGTGTTAACAACCCCTGAGCTGAAAGATGATTCCCCTCTCGATATTAAAGAGATAACACACCAGAGGAGCAAAAAGCAAATGGCCCTAAGCCTCCAGCTATGCTCCCCTCCAAAGTTGTTTTCCTGGAAAATTAGGCGATTGACTAATAGCGTAAATGCTGTTAATTACCGGCACCAGTACCCCAAACAGTCGTCTCTGCCTGTAACTAATAAGAAATCAATTAGCTAATGAATTGGTCATTAAGTGAAAAGCTAATCTTGGCCGAGGTATTTTTTAATGATTATTTTTTGCCTATGATCCTGGCTAATTGCCGTTGTCATACGGCGCTCTCAGCTTTCAGCATGCCTAATGAAGCTTCATTAGATCATAACTGGCACTCTTGGAAGATTCGCGGGCAAACCTGCTTCCCAATTATTTTTAATTGCCAGACATTCTGCACAAACAAGTGCTTCTGCACCTTGTGGAACAGGAGAGCTCAGGCTGGCTGTGCTGTGTTTCCTTCATGACTTCATTTGAAGCGATTAGAGCGTGGGGCAGGGTCGTCGCCGAGCTGCTGTTGTCTGTGGTGGATTTAAAGAGCCCATCAGCTCAAACTGCTGGGCTCATTGTTACGCTTCTTTCCTCACTTTGATTTGGACTGAGGAGAAAAGCTGCTGCTTCCAACGTGGCTGATCTGGCTCTGTGTCACCCATGTGCACAGGCACTGACGGACACATTGTGATCACACTGCAGCACACACACACACACACACACACACACACAGACAAAGGGGGATTTGTGCATTTAACTGGCATTTCTGTGCGATTACAAAAGCACAGACAGAGACAAACACAAATATATAAACACACACACACACATACTCACACCGCCTGCACCGTCGTACCTGTACATGTGTCAGCTGACAAAAACAAAGGAGAGAGAGCATCCCTCCCGGGCATGAATAATTAAGAAAAGACAAAAGAGCCTTGTTTTTTTTCCTGCTGTATCTCCTTCTTTTGTGTGTCTAGTAAACCCCAGTGTAGTGTACTCTGAGTTCTCCACTAATAAGATGGAGGATCATTCTCTCCATGGTGCTCACACAACACATGTTTCCAATCTGACCCTGTACAAGTATCTCTCTCGAACGCGCCAAAGAGGCTTGTGGTGAAAGCAGAGCTGCTGAACGTCTGTCAATCCTGCAGGTGTATCTCGACAGTTAATCGCGACTCTGCCCTTGTTTCAAACGTCAGGTCTTTCCCGCTATCATGGCTCCAGATGACAAACACAAACAATGCAGCTTCAATGGCCCGGGACTGAAACATTGTTTTGTTTTGCTTATAAGAGCGAAGAGACAAAAGAAAAGCAGAATCTAACACTCCTTCTCAAAACAATATTTGTGAAGCTCAGACTGGGTTTAGATGGGCAGGGAGCTGCACAATGTTATTACCACCTGTGTTTGTGAAGGCGTATTTGTCCAATCACAACATAGGTTTTAGGCAAAGCATTGAGACTTTGAGAAGACAGCCAATGTTTCTAAATTCCACAGGCTTGATTTTGTGGCCAAGGCCTCTGATTTGCAATGATGCCAAACACCTCTTCGCAGGTGCCTGTGTGTACATGTGTCTTTGTGCATGTGTGTGCGAGGCGCACAGAGAGTAGGGCTGGGCCTACTTCACTGGCACGCTGAAGTTTGATGGTGGATGAATGGCACTCCAGATGTCTATCAATATTTAGCAGTAAACATCCCAGGCAGGCGGGGAGACGTGGCAGCTGAGAACATGAGGTGGTACATCTATGAACTGTTGACTTTCAGTTTAACTGGTTAAACTGGAAGGTAAAACCTCTCTGAAGCTGACAGTGCCAGCCACAGCTGTGACGCTGTGCAATCTAAGATCTGGCTGAAAAATACCCAGGTCATCTTAAAACCAAGTACACCTGAATTTCATGTCACCACACATGCAGCAGTTGTGCTTCCTGATGTGTTTACAGAAATGAAGGTCCTCCTTTGATCCGAAGAACACAAATTTGATTCTGGTAATGAGGAGAGAAGTCTGGAGAAAAACAATGCAAACACTGTGCTGATTATGATTCTTCCAGTTATTGTTCAAAATTTTAATTTGCTTTTTAAATCATCAAAATGAAGGCAGATTCATTCTTGATTTAAATAGAAACCAAAAACAACCCTGCAAATGCTACAACAAGTATGACACTGAACGCACAAAGTTGAAAAATTACAACCTGCGTTCATGTCATAAATATCCGAAAAGCCCATTCTGACTTATTCAAAGCAGCAATTTATAACTTTATCATGTTTCAACTGCAGCAAAGATGACTAGCGTGACGTTTTTCCCAGTTGTTTTACTTTGTTGTTTTACTAAAGTAATGATTGTGTTGGCATTGACAAACAAACAGGTGCAATCCGACAAATCCGATCAATGCAGAGATGCCATTTTTAGTATTTCACCAGACTCTCAACATATGGGTGGAGATTCTCAGTAGTCCACATCAGATAAATTTAGTTGTTTTTACACAAAAACACAAATCGGATGACTAAACTGTGTCTCTTTCTGCCTCTCTGTTTCCTTCAAACCTGCACACTTGGACCACACACACACACATACACTCACCCAAATCACATTACAACACATCTAATTGAAGTTTATGATGCAGAGGAGAGCATATGCTCATTGAGCCAATTGAATCATTAGAAAAGCACACAGTAGGCCGAGGACCTGCCAGAACTGCAGCTGAGGAAAATATGTGAGGGCCCGGTTTCCCTGTCCAGGACTGTTACTGAGATGAAACATGTAAACACGCTGACACACGCGCGGAAACACACATTTCACATGCGGTATGACATTCTTCCGTTATGCAAATCCAACATTGGGTTGTGTGGTTGTAGCCAGGTCTGTGCCTTAATTTCTCGCCTCACATCACCTCACCCCCCCCCCCTTTTTCCTGAGAGCCGGTGGAGCTCTGACATCCGCACACGTCCACACGTTCTGTCTGACATCGGGCCCTGTGGTGAGATGCTCCTTGACCGGCCTTGATCCACAGAGGAGAGAGTAAGTGGAGGGGAAGTAAGATAGACAGGAGCAAAGACAGCCTGTCAGAGTTAAAGGCAAACAGACATTAGGCTTTCCAGAGCTGCAGTTGGTCTCTCTGACTCTCCTCCGCTCCGCACTTTATAAAATTTACATGACGCATCAGAAAGGCCACAAGAGCCTCTTTGATTGTGGAACTATGCCTGAAAAATACATCAGTCGCCATCTTTTCTGGCGGAGACAGAATGAAAATACACTTGGCGCGCTCGCACACCCTCTCGTTCGCAAACAACATGGCACACACAAAGGCGAAAGACAGAGACGTAACAGACGCAGCACATGCAGGCACATTTACTTGCATGCAGGCTTCACCCCCGTGTGTCTGAAACAGTGGGATGTAGCTCCTCAGTGTCATCTCTAATCGCTGTGATCTAAATGTATAAGAATTGATGGTGCCTTCCACCAAATGCTGTTATGGGGGACCTGGTTTGTTTATTTAATGAAGCCAGTGTCACAGCGGATCTGCGTCCTTGCCTTTGGAAACGGTGGCAGGTGTTGGTGGCAGATTTCCCTCAAACAGGGCCACTGAATTAACAAATCAAATTAACATAACACTGGCGATAGATCTGGGGGCCTGTTTCTCTGGCACGGCTGTCCCTGTAGTTTGCCCGCGTAGTCTATCCCCTCTTGTGTCCAGATGTCCCCACAGTGCCAGCTTCCTCTGCCCAGAAACCACTGAACTGGGCCCAGGATGGAACTGAAGCAAATCATGGGCCAGGGCGGAGCATTTTCCACACTACTTGAAGAAAACTTTTTCTGTGTAATATCATCAGGGCAACACATCCCTTCACCACATCTCTTACTTGTTGACATTTACCATGTGGTTTCTGTCTGTGTTTATGACACACAGATGATGTGTGGTAGTCTTTATGGTGGTATTACTGTTCTCACTACAGGGAGTGAGAAGGCTGGCTAACCACTGAAATAAAGAGGGCCAAAAAATATTAGTCATTGATTACTAACTAGTCTAAACTTAGCTGATTTCAGACAGTGTGTGCTGAGATTATAAGACAAAAGGATATAAGAAGGTCTGGACTGTGACCAAATGACTGTGGTGGAGTAAAAACAAACAACTGAATTATAACTTAAAGGGAGTGGAGACAACAACCATCGTGAAACCAAAACAACTTAAGTCCAATAAAGTATTTTTAAAAGAGTTAAAAGTATTGCCCTAATTGCAATTTACCTATTTATCAACAGTAACTGCAACATCAAATGTAACATTTTGTACAGAAACTGTATATTATGCATACCGTTTGGTCAATGAATCTATAGTAATGTATCACATTTCATGAGTAAATTGCATTTCTGGTATATAAAATCATAAATTATGTGACTTGACTGAACTAAACAGCACTGTGCAGCTGAGGGAATTTGGATCCTGCAGCCTGCAGACGTAATGTAGCTTTATGGAAGAGTAGAAGCGTCTAAACTGACTGTAAACTGGCTGTCACAGTCACTTATGGCCTCCCTATCCATCGACCTGATGTTGTGGATGTGCTGGCAGCACAAACAGAGACAGCCCAGAGACTGTCTCCTAGTGTTAAAAACAGTTAGCAGCATTTAGCTGTATTAAACAGAATATTAATGGATTTGGAATGAGACTACCGAGCACCATTAAAGCCTCAAAGTGAGTTGATATGCAGATATAGATTCCATTACCTCCATTTACCTTGCCTTTTATTCACCCGCTGACAGCAGTAAACAAAAAGCAAAGAGCATAAAATGAGTGATTCTCACCTCTTCGTACAAAACATTTATTATTATGGGTAAAACTGATTGTGACGTTGCATTTTCTAATCACCTAATCTCGCAGCAGACTGCCTCTGCCAACAACACTTCAATGATGCTACCTGTCCTGGGGAAAACATTTAGAGTGAAGGCACACGTCCAACTGACTCAGTGTTACATGCGGCATCACAAAATGAAGCCGGACGCTGATGCTCAAGTCGGTTGTGTTATGAATGACATGACTTCTGATAGAATGCAGGAAGAGGATTTTTTTTATTCATAATTATAGGTTTCAATCTTCTACATAACATGGTGCTGCAGCACGTGGATGAACAGTGACGGCTTGCAGAGTTATGCTAATGGTTGTGTACAGTGACAGCGGATGGCTCAGTCAATCATAAACACCTCTCATCTCATAATCACAAGCCAGAAGCAGGCCAGGGATGCCTGCAAGATGCACCAAGGCACAGCACTGACAAATATAATGATCAACAACCACTGACAATCCGCAACAAACAGGAGTGCGCATGCGAGCGCACACTTTCAGATCCGCAAACGTGACAGAAGATCCAGACTGTGAAATACATCGTCATTAAAGCTGTGGCCCGCATCTTATTTTAGAAGTCAGCAAATAGGGAAGATTGCCTGCATTTAATGACTAAAGAAACCCCAAATCAGGTGCAAAATGAAAGTTTGCTGATCCCTGTAACAAAGGAATACCAAATCTGTCAGAGCACTCTCCAATTCCCCGCTGTTGGGAGTTTGGGGGGGAAACACAGCAGCAGCCACAGTGCCTCCCTCAGCTCTGTCCATTTCCATAAATGCTGCTGGCTGTCTCACCTACACCAGAAACACTGCTAGGCTAAATGCCCTGGCATATCATTTCCCTCTTTCCCTCGCTCACCTATTCTGAACCAAATGTTCATTACCATGCAGCCTGCCTCGGAGAAAGAGAAGGAGAAAACGTCTTAGAGTACAGAGCTGAGATCATTGACAGCTTGATGTGACGAAGGTCAATTGAAATAACAGGTTTTTGTGTGTTTATATTCTAAATGGGCCACTTGTGTCGGCTGTTCTTGGCTTTCTACAGGAGGGGAAGCTGGGGACTGCTGTGGCTATAGGGCTGTGTTGGAAGTGCGAGGCCAACACACACACACACACACACACACACACACACACACACACACACACTCACTGTAATGAGCAGGTTATGCTAAGGCACAGGCTGCTAAAATCTGTAATTATAATCAACCTCTCTCTCCACCTCTCTCTCTCTCCCCCTCATCTCCATCTCCCTTCCCTCTCTCTTTCTGTTTTTTTTCTGTCTACATCAGTGAGCAGGCATGAGGGAATCCTTCACTAAGCACCGGAGGTAATGAGTTTATTGATTAACATGCACAGATGAAGCGGCTCTCTCAAATTAGTGTTGTTTTACATTATTAGATGGACCCAGGGCACTTCAGAGCGCTGCAAGACCATTACCTCATCGCTGTCCTGAAACCCAATGTATGCATTAACTCTGTTACTTAGCAGTAAGTAGGAAAACCTTTGCCAAAGGTTGCAAGGTGTCTGGACTCCTGTATATCGTA
>JAOXYL010000052.1:16628798-16673524 GCA_028564955.1 Terapon puta
CAAACCAAGAAGTGACACTGACAGTGACAAATACCTCTTTCTGATATCATGCTCAGCCGGCCTGTACTTTCACACACCCACACACACACACTCACACAAGGATGAAGTACACAAACAAGGAAAAAGCAGCACACACACACATACACACAACAGCCAGAGCTGGCACATTACTATTCTATTGAGGTTTAGCAGCACTACCTTCTCCTCCCACTGGGAATTCGATAAACAGGAAAATCACCCCATTTTTCACACACACACACACACACACACACACACACACACACACACACACACACACATACACACACACACACACACACAACAGATCCATAGTTTTTCTGTTATGCTATCTTCCATCTTCCAGTCCTCTCTCCCAAATTTTCTCCATCCTGTTAAGAAAAAAAATTACAGGTGGCAAGAGTCCTCTCAGGCTTGATCATATTAGAGCCATTACAGCTGAGGATTTTTTTTTCTGCTTTTTTTGGGGGCCTGTATGTTTTAGCCCGGGCATCTTTTTTCTATCCTCTGGTCCTCTCTTATCTCGTTACACACTCTTCAGGCTTTGTGGTTAAATTATGTATTAAGGTCAATGTCAAAACACGGAAGATGTGTAATCTGCAGGGAGTTTCCTTTTATTCATTATTATAGTGAAGGCTGAGCACAACTGTCAGCCAGCCGCGGCTGTGCTCAGCATGGAAGCTTATGTGCTCAGCGGGGCCCCACCAAGCCTCTCTCCCTCGCTCTCCTCTTCTCCCCCTCTCCACCTATCTCTGGGCTCCCCCCCCCCCACCTACAAACCCACCTACACCCACACACACGCATGCACACACACACACACCCTCTTCATCGTTCTCCTCCTCCTGGACGGACCCCTGATAGATTTACCCAGCTAACCCGTCCCACTTTGGGATCTCCCTCCTCTACAGCGCCAATCTGAGAGCTGTCAAGTGCACCTATATGTCGATGTCATAAATCTGAAGGAGAAAAATGCGAACGCGAGAGACCAAGGGAGAGAGGAGGTAGAGGAGGGGAGAAGGAAGAGAAGAAGGAGGGATGGGTGGTTGGGGAAGAGGATGGTGTCATGCCATCCGCTTGCAGTTTAGGGAATTTGTCTAATCTGGAATCATGTCAGGATACAGCGAGGCTATGCCAGGCACTCCCTCTCCCCCTCCCATGTGTATCCACGCTTGTGCACAGGAGTGAGCGGGAAGAAGAAAAACAAGTTGGAAAGAAATGGAGAGAGCGAGGCAGACAGAGAGGTTCCCAATGTCTTGCGCTCTTTGTTTTAATTCAAGGTAAAGTGACGTTACGTGTTGACAGGACAAGCTATCATCTCCTTGAATTCTGCTCTCCTCCGTGGGGATTTGGATCTGGGGGGGATCGCGCCTTCCTCTCTCCTGCCTCACAACAGCTCAACGCTTGACCCCTTGTTTTCTCAATTGCTGTCAGTCAATGTCAAAGCCCCAGTTCAGCGTCAGATATGTAGTGACAGCCGTGGCACAGTCGGCTTTGAGGTGCGCCGGGTGCCTTTAACCTCACCAGGCTCGCCCATCTCTTCCTTTAATGGCTCACGGGGGCAGGAAACAGTTTGATGAATCTGGTCCGGCTTTGTTCCAGCCAGTGTAATTATCTTCCAATTAGATTAATTCAGTTAGGCCTCGGTCGCATTTACAATAGTAACAGCATTCCTCGGAGGCGACCACTCTGTCATGTTAACCATTACACAATTACGTCTGTAAGTGATAATAACTGCTGTTATTATCAACCATGCGACATGCAAAGGCCCATAAATAAATATATTCAACAAAGCCAGACACATTACAGTGAAACAAAAAAGCACATATACGCATATTGCAGAGGGGAGGAGAGGCAAAAAACAAGGGACAGACAAGAGTTAATTTGAATCTTAACAAAAAAGCATCAAGGAGGAGTAAGGAAATAAGGAGCAAACAAAGCAGACAACCAAGGTCATTGTGCATTTTCATTGCTGATAGAGTGAGTGATGGTGAGAGGTTAAGGTACTCAGCGGCACCCAGACAGGGAAGCAAGGAGGCCAAGGTTGGCTTTCTTTTGAAAAACCACTCGCCCTCTCTCAACTTCCCTCCTCTCTCTCTCTCTCTGCAACCTCTCTCCCGGTGGTTGCATCTCCTCTCCCTCAACCTCACGTGTTGTGCTTAGGAAAATGCCTCCTGACTGGTGGGCCTAATTACTGGCTCTTCGCTGACCTGCGCCGGGCCGGGGCCTCGTCAAAACACTGATTCAACATGAGCCCCGCACTGGCCAGCACCTCACACTAATGAATACTAATGAATAATTATCACTGGCTGGCTGGCACACCGGCCCACTGCAGGGACACATGTTAACACACCCACTTGTAGAGCGGCAGGAGAAGCGCAGAGGCCCTTATTCAGGAGACAAGCATCTCAGCCCGGGCGGAAGACTGTGCAGAAATATGCGGCCCTCCCTGAAGGGATGCAAAGGAAGCACAGAAGCCCTCAAGGTTAAATAAAAGTAACACTGAGCGGGCTGGAGTGCTCTGACCCCTGTGAGGACTGTTTTGATTGTCATGACCTGTATAAGGCTTAATGTATGTCAGGGCATGCTGTGGCAGTTGATATAGGTTAAGCCGACACTCCGAGACCGTGAGCAGCAGCTTGTTTGGTGATGAAACATGTCAGCTCAAGTGCAGTGTCAACGTTCAGAGGGATGTAAACCTCCACTCTGCTTCCTCCATCTGTACTGTAAGAAAGCCATGCTTCACCATGACTGTGGGGGGCTGATTGTGCAGGGATGGTGAATAAAAAGGTTGGCAACCTCTGAACCCAAGCCAGCGATCATCATAAAACATCACCGCATCTTGCATGAACAACACCGATTGACATTTTTTACAGCGCTGGGGGATAAGACAATTTGAGCTACTGATGGATGGAACATACTATAAATATATGTCCCGTACATATCCTTATGTGGCATCACTCTAGCTATTGGTGGGAAGAAAAATTACTCAAGTACAGTACTTAAGTATAAATTGGAAGTAGTTGTGGTTCATTTGAGTTTAGTTCATGCTACTTTTACTACGACATTTTAGAGGGAAATATTATACTCAATTACACTATTGCATTTCTTTCAGAGAGTAGAGAAATCACTGTGCAGATTCAGATATTTCAAAACCCATGATGATGATGAGCCCCTGTCTAAGCCACCAACAAAGTCCTCTCACATTATAAGGGAACACTAATTATAATGCAATAATAAAATATATATAGTGATAAAACTGAAAGGGATGTTTTTGTTACTTTAAGTGTGTTTTACTAATGACACATAGTAGTTGTACTTTTTACTTCCAATATAGCTATTTTTAAATGAGTAAAGAAAACTTTATCCACAACTGGTCCTGAGTTTTGTATCTCACAGAACCACCGTTTACCTCAGCAGCTAAAGTTATGCATGTATGCTTATTTATGCATAAAAATACTTCACTTATTGATTTCATAGTGTCATATCTTTAAACCTCTTTCAACAATTTGTCCTCATATGACTTTGAAAAACCACAGAACATCATTTACAATCAATTTACATCATGAAAAAAGAGTCATACGAGCCAAAAAATGTAGCTGTGATATTTGTTTCTGGCAGATTTTTGGATTAAATTACACCACACTACCTAATACAGGGAGTGGGTTCATGTACTCCTGTGCCCGTGTGTGTGGGTGAGGGAGTGTGCACGCGCTGGTTTTCCCCCTTGTGAGGAAATGTAAAACTTCTTGGTGTGTTATTTTTCTCCCTACCGTTTGTTCTTTTGATCTGTGTGTACATTATCTCCAGCTCTTTGAATTTCAATTTCACTGTCATGTAAGCTCTTTTCATCACAGCGGACGGTTGCAGCTCTAATAATATTCAACTTTTAGGTCACAGTGGAATGCTAATTAGATTGCTATTTTAATTAATATGTCCCTGCAGGTTTCTATATCAAATCAGTTTTAACACAGTATCGTGCACTTTGAGCCAATAAATTACAATGAAACCCCAAAATAAAACCACTTCAAAAAAGGAGGATTTTAAGGTGTACAGAAGCAGCGCTCGTTTGAACTGTGTTTACATAAATTGCCTATTGTTGCTTAATAAACTGCATAATATTAACCAAATTGGGGTATGTTTGAAACTGTTTCAATAAGCCATAATGGGTGTTTCTATTTTCTACTAATAAATCTATACATGAACCTGCTCACAGGATAAAAGCCTCAGCTTAGCTGGTTATTTTCAAGGGCAGTACAGTGTTAAATGTGCTTTAAACAGAAGGAGATAAGTGTAGGTGTTGTAATATTACCGGCTCTGTGTGTGTGTGTGTGTGTGTGTGTGTGTGTGTGTGTGTGTGTGCTGCTGGTGGCATTTAAGGACTTAAAAGTGCTTCACTTTCCATCAGTGTGTCATTTGTCTGTCAGCATTTCTATGTGTGTGCACGTGCATGTACATGTACCTGCTTGTGCATGTGCGTGCGTGTGTGTGTGTCACCCTGGATCCTTAAATGGTTGTTTTGTCCTGCAGCTCAGAGTGTCCCATTCATCATGTTGAGAGGGAACAGAGAGGCCTGGGATATGAGCACCGCTGTATTCCTCTCATAATCAAAGGTCACACTGGGGTCCAGTGTTCAAATTGCTTTACTTCACTGCAAAGCAGACGACCACACACACACACACATACACAGTTATACACACACATACAAATTAGTTAGCCATGCCAAAATTATGCCATGCCAAAAGCCCTGCTCTGAAACAGGTATCAATCTAAACCTGCTGAATTTGTTCTATTTAGTCTTCAAACAGGTTGTGTATTTCCCATAACACTCTGCTTTGACACCTGCACATAAAACAGCAAACACAGCATCTTTCAGCAACCTGTCAGTATATGTTTTTAATATGTAATTATCCATTTTATGAAATTAATTTCTGAAAAAAATAGATTAAAGTTGGGTTTTCCACCATGTTGTTCATATCAGTTATGCTCTTCCTAGAACCCCACTGATGTAAAATTCTTTCTGGACCACATTCACAACCCGCTGTTTTCTGCACAACCTCCTTAGGAACAGGAGAGCCAAGCTTTTGCACACTAACAAAAATTGATATTCATGGATGGGGAGGAGGGGAGAAACTATTTGGATGTTTATTATACTTTAAAATGAAGTGATCCGCATTTCGCTGCCTGCGAGGTAATTAATGTGGGGAAATCTTGAATTAAAGATGTAAATCCTGACACTTTGGCAGGGGGGCCGGTAAGGGACAGTGGTCTCCAAGGTCTAGATTATTCTTAGCGTATACCAATTAACACCATGTATCTTCTTTTATGTTCACTTCAATTAAGAGCCTTTACAATTTTTAAGTTCTTTTCTTCTCAGTAGTTAGAGAATGTCAGAGAGGCTGATCAAAGGCGTTAGCTGCCGTCCGTGCACCATAGGTAATGCTGCTTTGCATAAAGAAATCTGCATATTGCTAAGAAGGTTTTCATTTCATTTTGCATGAATTACAGAGCCGGAGATGCAGTAGTAGATCGAGATATGGAGGTGTGAGTACAACACACGTACACAAACCCGGCAGACAAAGCATCCGGCACCGAATCATCAAACTTTTTTCAAATCTTGGGAGGATTTTGATTTCAGCATCATGGTGACAGCATCAGCGTGAAACCAGCTAAGACCAGTTGAACGAATAAATTTGATGTTTTTAGTTCCCTGTTGTTGTTCCAGCTCTTGGGATTGTAAAAGAGAGATCGAGGTCACGCAGGGCTTCTGTTACAAGCTGTCTCTCACCATTAAGCGTGTTAATAACGTTAAAGAGCGAGCGCAGCAATGTTAGCACCCAATAACTCCAGCTCCTGAAGTAATCAAACCCTGATTTATGTGGGTGATTTTGGTGCAATTGTCTTACAAAGCTTTGCTTGTTTTCTAGATCGCCATCTTTTAATATGCCTGCAAATCAGACCAGGCCTAATAGCCTCCTCCTTTACTCCTTTGCTCTTCTCATTTGTTTTTGTCCTCTTTCTATCCTCTTTTCTTTGCATTACCTTATTTTTATTAGCTCTGGATTTTCTATCTTCAGTTAAAGATGAGAAATCACATATGATGTTTCTTTTTTGGGATCTTTCTCATGATGTTTCCATAATTCAGAAAGACTTGTTTTATGTGCTTGTGTGAGTGCATTTACAGATTTGAATCCATGCACCTGTATCCATTTGTCCACCTCTACAGTCCAGGCCAGTGTTGAAACTCTTTATACCGCGATGAACAGATGCAGGATAAACAAACAAACAAGCTGTTTGTTCGTGATAATCACTGCTACTTAATTCCATTACACTGTCAGCTACCAATAAATCAATAAGCAAATGAACTGGTCGGCTATGAGCAATAGCCATCCAGTGTGTGTCTATATTATTCTATTGATGTTCCACCAACGGTCGTCCTGGAGATATTGAATGCTCTTTAAGCGAAGTGCTGACATCATAATAAAAGGCCACCACGAACTGCCCGGCTGTGCGGTTTGGGAGCTTCGGGCTAAAAAGACGGACGGCCTCTGAAGAAGAAGAAGAAAGGCAATCTTCAAAGTCAATACTGCAACCGAGTGCTCTATGTGGTCGCATTTACTGCACATAATGAAACTACAAATAGCCTCTTACACAAAACACACACAGTGGATGCACTAATATAAAAGAAAGGCATGGAAATGGTGCTGTAGTCAGAATAATTATACGATAATGATAAATAATGCGTTCAGTGGTTTCTTTTGACACTAATAGTACCCTTGACTTGTTTTGAAATCTGTCAGTTTAATTGAAGCCTTTCCTGATCCACAAAAATAAATTCTTTTTTTATATTTGTGGAATGTATATTAAAATTGACATAGCATAGAGTTTATTTTTAAATCTACTCAAATGCACTTTCACCTCAGTGAGTGTGCATCTGTACCTGACTTTTGTGATGACAGTATATTTAATCCATTGTTCCTGACTTCATAAAAAATGAAGGGTTGGCAAATTCAAACATCAAAACATTAAGTTGGGTGCTATGTCTGTGTAGCTGTGTGTTTTCATAACCCAAGTGTCTCAAAGCATTATTAACAAAAAAATCTTTTGCTCAGCCTTGCATTTCCAGGGCCAATAAAAGCAGCGCGTGGAGGCTGCACTGGGGCTGATGCACAGCAGACACAGCACAGACAGCCATCTAGTGTCGGAGAAGAGCACACGCAGGATTACAGTAAATGGGAAAGGCACTTCATTGTCGCTCGTACGCCAGGTTTGCTCCTTCATTCGGTTTTAAGGGCCACGAATGGGGCTATTTTCTGTCAGAGCTGGTAAACAGAACAATATTACAATAAACTAACAAAGCCTGGATTAACAGCCAGCTGTTTGTCGTGTGTCATCACTACTTTCATGAGCTTTTGTACGCTGGATCCAGGCACAGGAGGCACGCTAATGGCCAGAACTTGTCTTTTCAGCCCACACGAACACAGCGCACCCTGGTTTAGCCTAATAGCTAGCCTGCTGCAAGAGCTTAACCTCTCCCAGGGATACTACTGAAATAACAAGGCATCCGCTCCTGGAGACCGTGTCCACCTCTTTTACGAGAAACCTTTCTTTTATCATTCTATTATCATTTGCCCCTGTTTGCATTGCAACCGTGCACAAAAAAAAAGAGAAAAATTGTGTTTTTTGTTAATGTATGCAACCCAAATAAACAAAGATTATAAACAAATGTGTGCTATTGTGTGCATATTGGGAGCATGAATATGTATTTGCTGAGCATTCAAACAAAGACACAAAGGGAGGCCCAACCTGTTGTCGGCTCAGCCCCTTTTTTCCCTGCTGTGAAAACCCTGCTCCCTTAATAATCACACATCATTATGACAATAGATGTTAGGCAAAACACATAAGCCACGCGCAAATCACACAAGGAGACAGAAGCACAAGCAGACAAACACACATAAATACTGTACACCATGCATATCATCACAGCTTCGTAGGTTCCCTCACCACGTGTGAGGATCTACCTCCATCCTGTTTAAGATCTAAAGATCTAAAGAATATCTGACACATTTTTACAGTTTATCCCCCCCATTCTCCTTGTTGCTGTAAAGGTCTCTGCCCCCCGGTAGTGCCGCGCTGCTCCCACGGACTTATCATCTAATTGCTTTTCATTGATCCTGTCCGATCAGGTGCCCAGTGTTCATCCTTTTCCGACGCTGTCTCCCAAGCGCTGCTGCCGGTCCTAATCTGAGAAGGGTGCGTCCTTTTCGGTGCCTATAAAAACATCCAGCCATTAAAAAAAAAAACAAAAACAGCAAAGCGCCAAAGGGTTGTTTTCATACTGTGTGAAAAGGTATCCATCTCTATAAGGGGAACATTTGCTTGTATGTTCACAGATGTGTACTTGCATGAAACAGGATATGTGCTGGCCTGTTGTCAGTTCCCATGCAGACCAGATGAGGACATTTGTGTTCATTTTGTAGCTTTAAATGTTTTTTTTCGTCCACTGTGGACGGGATGTAACAGTGAGAGGCTTCATTACCCAAAGACAGGAAGACAGCCCGTGTGCCTTGGACAAGAGGGAGTACAATAATGAGTCTGTTTATTTTGGAAGAAAGACAGTAGGGCTCATCCTGTAAGGTGAACCAGATCAAGGATTTGAGACAGAAACCCTGAGCTCCTCCTAAAGATTAAATGATGTCAGCGTCAGAAGTGAAGGCCAATGCGTGTTGGCAGGCGCTGAGCTGGACTTCTAAGGGATATTACAGTTTGTATGACTATCAATGGACAGCACATAACTCTGAATACATTTTCCTTTTTTTTTCATACCCTGAACCTGGGCTACAGCCATGAGCCTGAACACACACTCACACACACACACACACACACAATTCCTCCTGTCTCCGAGGAGCTGTATCACAGAATCGGTTTAATATGCAGGCCAGTTCTTGGTGGTATCAGATCAATGGAGAGTTTCAAATCAGACACAGCCGCTGAGATAGACAGAAGACACCATCTTTGGCGCACATTAAGAGAACACTTTCCTTCCCCTCAAGATCACAGTTATTCCTTCTTTTTTTGATGGAGCCATTGAGTGAGACTCAACCATCTTGTGATGCTCATTAAAAATATTAACTTTAAATGTGAAGAGGTGTTTTTTTTTAACGCTTCAAATTGTGGGACTGGGTTACTTTGAAAATAATGGCCTAATTACAGTGACTTAATGTACTATTATAATAACCCATCCTGGAAAGACGGTAACCTTGACATCTTTGTTTCATATCAGGGTGCGGGTCTTTTTTAAAAAAAAATATTCCCCCAGTCACTTTAAAAGTATCTGCTGTTAAGGTACAAAACAGTGAGACATTAAACTCACATTTTCTTCGGATAATCTTCTTGATCTACAAATTGTTTTGTTGTGGGTGTAAGGCAGAACATGTCTTTAATCAAAGCTTTTATGGCACCATTCAATCATTTCAATGTGTTTTACCATTTAAAACCGAATCTCAATCATGGAGCTGTCACCTACACTCTAGTTTACCCTGTAGTGTAGCGATGCAAAATCCAAGGAGCTCTATGATCTATTTCTCTCACTTCATGTATACTCTAACTGTTTCACATATATGGTGTAAGGAGGCAATCATCTGTGCTGTTGCCGGCTTCCTTGGAGCCCTCCCCTGCCTTTTCCCGTGCATTATTCAGTCTTTTCCTGAAGTAACAGCCGCCCTCTACATGCAGGCACGCCGACCACTAACACGCCACACTAATGTTATGTAAAAACGAATGATGAAATTCAAGGAGGCCAAATGAAAGAGAAACTGATGTGTGTTTGTGTGTGCGTGCCTGTGTGTGTGTGAGTGAGAGAGAGAGAGAGAGAGAGAGAGAGAGAGAGAGAGAGAGAGAGAGAGAGCGTAAAAATGTTGGCCCTGGTGTGAGCTTGTGTGTGTGTTCAAAGGTGAGGCCTTGGGTGATGGAGAATAGGATTCCCTTACCTCCTATAAGTACAGAGGAGGATAAAAGCCAGCTGTAATGACCTTGGTATAATGAAGGCCTTGCTGATTTCCATGATTTTCTTGCTTTCATGCCACGAATCCGCTATTCCATAGGAGGGGCAAGAAAGGAAAAGAGGGAGCTTTGTCTGGCCAAACATTAACAGCCGACAACATTTGCCCAGAATCGAACACAAACTCTTGTTCCCATGTTCAAGTCATTATGTAAACGATTATTATCTGGAGGCAAATTAATAGATGAAACACATTTTTCTTAATGGGCTGGTCCTTTTCTTTCTTTCTTTCTAGGTGACCAATTTACGTGCAATTTCCTTAATTCATGAAGTTATTTAGAGAGTGATGTAATGCTTGTTCCTTTTTATCTTGAAAGCAAAGGCAGCATGTTGTCTAGGGCTGCTCGGTGCAGCTAATATGGCACAACGAAATGAAAGGCTTCAAAAGAGCTTTTCCACTTGGAGCTGATGTAGTGCTGTGGCTGACCTCCAAATATGATTAGACTGCAGTAAACACAACAATAGCAAACAATAAACAACTGGTAATTGGTGTGATCCTCTGTTCCAACAAAATCTTTCTTGATTCACTATGAATTATGAGCATTAATGTGTCTGCGCGTCATGCCCCTGTGAGGATATCAAAAAGCTCCCGCTCCGTCTTGATGGGCCTGTCTCATTAAAGGAGAAATGGAGGCCAATGTGGGAAACTGATGTGCAGTACATTCATCAGAATAACTGGCGTGAACTCACCTCTAATTCATGCTGTCTCTGTGCCTGATATAAGATGATTACACTCAAATGAATATTGTTGGTGTGTGTGTGTGTGTGTGTGTGTGTAGTCACGTCTGTTGTGTGGAGAGAGGCAGAGAGAGCAACTGGGAAAGGTGAAGCATCCCAGGTGAAGTGTGCCCTCTACAGGCAGCTGGTGTATTTCTATTTTCATGTATATCTACTGCAAGCGTATTAATACTGGTGAGAGAAAACTGTGCAGATTTTTCATCTAAGTTAAGATTTCCTGAGAACAGCACATACCACATCACATATACACAACGTGAGTCTGTCAAACGTCTGCGAAACATAAAGGCGGCTCACCACGCCGTGCTCGCAGCCAGGTTTTCCTGCTAAAGCTCTCCAACTCCATACATGCCACCTCTTTCATTAATATGTGATGAGAGAGAAAATCTCCAAAGACCCCAATAGGCAGAGGCATTGTTTCTCTTTTAAAGTCATCTCAGATGGAAGGAGCAAACTTCAGAGCGTTAGTGAAGTGTCTAATGAAAGAAGTCTCCTCCTCTGCGGCTCCATTTCGTGCAGCGTATTAGGAATCTAAATGTTGACTGAAGACAGTTTGATTCTCTGTCTGTGATTTTCTTAAGGAATAAAAACAGTGTAGCGTGTTTGCAGTGTAGCCATGAAAGAGCAATGAGAAGGCTCATCAACACCCGATGCCATTTTGGGAGGCGGAAAGTGAGGTTCATACCACAGTTCATTTGAAAGCCATATCAAACAGAGAATGTTTAAGACCGGGATCAAAGCGATTTCTGGTCAAAAATATCACTAAACCAGCTACATTCTTGTAAAATTGTTACTTTATGCTAGCAGTTATTTCAACAATGTCTGGCTATTATTGGAAATCAGACAGACAGAGAAATGTCTGCAAACACATCCTGCCTCTTAACTTTGGAGCAGTGGTGAGCACTATGCACAACAGATAGTGGCAAATAAACCAAAATGATATTTCAGGACCTTCACAGTGACTCAGGCCCATAACATGCAACTAATGTCTATGGGTTTAAATCAGCCTGAAACACCAACAACATGAAATCACTTTTCTTTGTCCAACAGAGTAGAAAAATCCTTCTCCTTTTAAAAGCCTGGGAGGTAAGATTGCAAGATTTTTTGACATTTGCTTTTTTTTATTCAGCTTTGTGAAATGTGAGTATGCATATTTTATTATTTCCACACACTTGCTCTTCTATATGTTCAGTTGCCAAAATTTGCACATCTTGTTGAGTATAGTCGATAAAAAAGAAAACATAATTTCCAGGTAAAACTGTGTCAGGACATTTAAACTTAATCGAGATTTTAATGCAAAGAGAAATATACTACCTAAAAACCCCAAAGTTCTCATCTAGTGAAAATATGGTCTTTAAAATAGATACACAATTAGCTATAACTTGTTTTTTTTTTATTCAAGGCAAATAAGAGACAGAGATGACTTGAGAGGATGAAAACATGCATGTGGCCTTAAACGCTCACTCATATCTGTAAACTGAAGAGGGAAGGGAAGAAAAAGACTGCATCAACACTGTATAAACTGTTTGTATGGTTAACAAACAGTTTAAATGAAGAGGTATAAATATATCTCAGACTAATTCATATACCCATGTTTGTGTATAGATCCTCTCTCTGGTTTTGTGTTTTGATTAAAGAAAAATAATCCACCTCAAAGCATTAATTGGCCACAAAACTTTACATTTTCATACAAGCAAATGTGTTATTTAAAACTATACAAACAACAAAGTCTGTTTGTGTTTTTCCACACTGAAATAATGTCTGGGCCTTTTTCCCAGAACTCCCATCTGTGCACTGTCACATGCAACTTTATATTTCCATTATTAAGATATGAATCCAAAAACTAAAATCAAAACTTCTAAAGAAAAAAAACTTAAAGCAATGTAACCTTCTTTCCAAAGCAGATGTGATTTGGGATTTCTTGTACTATTCATCTTTATGCTGTAGTTGTTGTGTTTTTTTTTTTTTTTTTATTTACAAAATTGGGCAGAATCTGCTCATTTTTTTAAATTAATAGGGAACTGAATAAACTGGAATATTTAAAACAGCTATACATATATATGTGTATATATGACTGTGGTTGGTCTTATCCCAAGCAGTTCATCAAGTAACACAATTTGTGCATGAGGGTAAACATGAATTTAAATCAATTTTGTAATTCATCTTAGTTAAAGCCTAAAGTCATAGGTTCTGTAAATTAGATGCCACCTTGAGGAATGCTATTAAAGTCATTTATATCGAACGCTTAAAAATCCAAATCCTAATCTGAATCTGGATATCTTTTAAGAAACTAAGAGAGAAAGTTATATCGAAACTTCCATACTTAGAAACAAACTTAAACCTCAAAATAACCATGGCTTATTGCCTATTCCATCATGTGCATAGACTACGGTACGGTGCAAATAACTCTCTACAGCACACAGCTACAGCACAACACTTTCAACTTTATTCACTCTCCTTATTAGAGCAGATTGCTTATCGCCTACTTCACAGAGCACCCATATAGCATAGCTGACAGCGGTACACATGAACTCCTCACTAACACTTTCCTACACTAACCAGCTGTCCCCCTGTGGTTTCAGCCTCGGCCAAACCTTTGAAATGTCCTTCAAGGCGTGAAAAAACAACACGCACACTGCTTTGGGTAAAATCCTATTTGTACACTGTAATTACACTTTGAAAAGTTGCAAAGTTTAAAGTTTCAAGACCTTCACTTTTTCTCTTCTCATTTCTGATATTGATTAGGCTCTAAAACACATGTTTCTAAAACACACGCTGTTCTGAAGAACAAAGAGCTTTCTCATTACGTGCTGCGCCTCAGACAACTTTGAATGTTTCAGATTTGATTTGCTGGTGTTATCAAGGGAAGCAATCAGGAGAATTCTGTCAATAATCTTCACAACCGTGCAAACAGCATTCATTCGCTCTACACAAAAAGGCTACGGGCACTTTGAATGTGGTACTAATGAGACGGAGGTTTAAAGGTGATAGGTGTCCCTCACTTCCTTCATGCTGAAAACACAGAGAAAACAAACTCATCAATACACTCCACGTCAGGTCATTTTAAAACTGGGTTTTCATCAAGAATTAACTCATTTAATTCTTTGCTTCTTAATTATTTTTAAAAAATGCATTGAGTACCATAATTCACGTCACGTCTCAGCAATAATGTTGATGAAAAATAAAATAGAAGCATTAGTTGCAAATACTAGAAATAAATCATACAAATATTATTAAAAATGTTTTCTTTAGATCTTTAAATTGTCATTGCCAAAAGCGACAGATTAGTCTCGACAAAATTTGTTATGTTGCCCGCATAACAACGATAATTACCCAGCAACACTGCATTCACAGAAAACATACTGTAATTAAGTTGTTGTTTTTGGTTGAGTGAAATTGCTATTGCACCATTAATGCCTGACCCTTTGATCATAAAATCTACTTCAGTCATTTTCATGGTACGACTTAGCCACTCGAGTGCGACCAAAAAGTGTTTCTTCATCCCTTAAATATGCATTAGACTAATACGTTGATGGTTGATTTTGGGATTTGGTCCGAGATACGGAGCCCATTATTCAAACTGACCTTTCCTCATGTTGCTTGCTCTCTGTACAGTGAGGGAGCCACGGTGTCTAGGATCACTCCTCCCTCAG
Source organism: Terapon puta (assembly GCA_028564955.1). Classification (NCBI taxonomy): domain Eukaryota; kingdom Metazoa; phylum Chordata; class Actinopteri; order Centrarchiformes; family Terapontidae; genus Terapon; species Terapon puta. The sequence continues at coordinate 16,643,262 of JAOXYL010000052.1, forward strand.
AATCAATAAGGATGTCCAGCTCCATACACACCAGGTGCTCAGTCCAGCTGCTCCGAGGAGTCAGGGTACGAGGAGAGAAGAGAGAGAGGAATCAGGCACAGATGTAGCATTGTTATTCATGCAAAGAGAGGCAGGATCAGATTCATAAGAGGCTAAATTAAGGACTGCAGTTTCCTGGAAATCCACCCTGCAGGTCCAATTTGGATTGTGAACTGCAGAAAACAAATAAACATAAATAATGTAAAGGTTACATATGACTATAACTGTCTCAATCAAGGAAGTATGTGTGCATCTCAACTTGCAAAAATCAATAATGCTCCAAATAAACATTTTATTTTCTGCAAGTAAAGAGTACTTAAATACAATTTTGAGGTAAGTCATTGAGTATGTCTATTTTTCCTTCTTAACATTTCATCCTCATGACTTTTCACATGGAAATATTATACTTTTTTTTCTCTGGGTTTAATAACAATCTGTAGCTACAACTTTATAGATGAAAATACACATAATATTATAAAATATAACAGATTGTTACAGATTAAGTAACCAAATAGACAGTGGAGGAATGTAATCTACTCATGTGCTGCACTGTACTTTTGAGGTATTTGTACTTGAGTATTTCCTTTTTACACTACTTTATACTTCTACTCAAGTTCTAAGTGAATTATTGTTTTTATACTTAACTATATTCATTTAAAAATGTAGCTGCATTGCAGATTCAGATAATTTATACAAATACTGCTAATTAATAAATTATGATGTATTATTTTGTACATGGCAGGATATAAAATGACTGAAGTCAGCCCACTTGTATCAGCTGCAACAGCAGTGACACTTACACTTTCATATCCTTTAATACAGAATATATTTTTCTCATTTCACGTTTTAAATAATGACTCATTTTGAATAATGGCTCATTTGGAGCATATTTTGATGCTGCTAAGATTTTAAATACAGGACTTTTATTTGTAAGAAAATAATATTTGACACTGTATTAACGCCACTCTGACTACTTCATCTACAACTGTCAACAGTATTTTAGCATTTAAAGTAGATAACCTTAGCTTTACTTGGAGAGCTACGAAATTACATATTTTTTAGAGTGTTAAATCATCAGCAATACCAATTCTTTTTTTAAAGAGGTAGCTTAGAAGCCATTCCTGCAGTACTTAGTACTTTGTTTTGAAAACGTTTACCACATCTAGCTGATGATACTTACCTCCAGTCACATGGGACATTCTGGATGAAATGCAGGATTTCAACCCGCAATATTGATGCTCTTACTTCAGTAAACGTTCTGAGTACGTCTCTATTGTCAATGAAAGTTCAATTTAACATCGAAAAACTGCGACATGAAAAAGTTTATGGAAGTGTAAAATAATCCGAAATGACTGTGTACTGTTGGTGCTGTGAAGATATGGTCCTTGGTTGTGATTGGCTGAGCCGCGTTCGAAGCTTTGAAAAAGATGTTCTGTAAACACGCACCTGGGGTCATCTTACGTCGATATTACGGCGCCAACTAATTTTTTATGAAATGTCAGACTTAAACGTGAGTTGTGATTTGCCGGTAGGTGAAGCCTCGATGGTCAAGATGGAGGAGTAAGAGAAGGAAAAAGGTGATGCACTGAAGTTAATGAGGGGAGAAGAGCTGAAAAGTTCATGAACGAAGTTGGGCCGTCAAACATATTGTGTCTGAGTCTGACAGTTGATAAAAAAAAACAAAAAATCTGACCTAAACCACTCTCTCCGTCAGTGTTAGGCCACGATGAAAAACAGGAAAGGTGAGCCCTACCTGTGTGTGCATGTTGCTTAGCAACCATTATTCATAATATGGCTACAGAACTACATTTCTTGGCGGAACAATAATTATTTGTAATTAATAGTGTGTCTTTGCCGCTATGTGTTTATTTTATTAAATCTGGCCAGTGTATGTAGTAACCGTTTCATAAAAGAAATAAATCCAGGATGGCCGTGATTTTCGATTATTTTAAATCAGTTTATGGTGGGTTTTTCTCAACTTCCCTTCCTGGAGCGCTAACTGTATGTAGGAGACTAACCCTCAGTCTGTTGAAGATCTCGCGTGAACTCTCTGTGGTTACCAGGGGAACGCGAGCCGGAGAAGTTAGCGCCTGTCTGCCCCATTGGCCCGTTGATATGAACACCGGAGACATAGCGTCCGCGTAATTTCTGCAGTTCACAGGTAAATACAAAGACCCGTAACACCGTCGCTGATGGGGGAAGTAATGTAGAGTCGCCCTGTGGCACCTGGCTCCACCGCAGACTCATCTAAAGGTCGGTAGCCACCTTAATTAGCCAGTTAACGTTAGCGTGCTAAAGCTATGAGCGCTAACAAACTGTTGTTGCCGCCTGTTGCTGTTTTTACTTGTTAATACCCTATTTCTTTGTCATAAGTCTGTCAGATTTAAAGCACGCTAGTTACGTAAACACTGACTTCATAAGTGACTGTATGTAAAAATAGCTAACGTTGCTGGTCGATGTGGGTTTACTACGTTTACTTTTGCCTGCGGGTTCAGTCATTGATGCTTCACGCTAAAACCCAATACTGTCACCGAGTGTTTGGAGTGCACTTAAAGCAAGGACACAAAGTTAATGCAAGTGCATTTCCTCTCAGCTACTGTATTCATTATAACTTGTGCCGCACCGATGTTGTCCTTATTCACTGACGTTGTGCTAGAGAAGCAGAATGCACTGTAATATTAAAGTTACTCCTACTTCATCACAGGACGGTTTGTCATAGAAGACAGGAAGTAACGTCCTGCCAAAATGCCATCACCACAAGTCCTCCAACCGGTCCTCAAAATGAAGGTGGATGAGCTCTTTCTCAACTGGCTGAGTGATCCTGCAACACAGTCACTGCTCAAAGATTATCTTGATGTGATCAAGAGTGGACAGCAGGTTGACCTGAGCAGCGGGGACGCCCAGGACAAAAGGTTGCTGACCTTCAACGAGAACAACAATGTGGCGTCCCAGAAGAACCTGGCAGAGAGGAAGCCTGCATCCCTAGGTCCTCCCTCTAGCCCCCCATCTGGCAGTACCCTTCCCTCAGGCAGTAGCAGTAATACCAGAGTGGTTGGACCTAATGGCAGAGTACTACGGAGGTCTGTCAGCACAAAAAAGGTACATTATCTGTTGAGAAAGTAATATACTAACATTTAAATGGTTGGATTTCTGCAAACATATAGTGTATCAGTGATTGCTCAGGGCCATCGTTATCCAAACTGTTGTCAAACAGTGTTGTGGAAAAATCATTTTTTTTCTCTAGCAGAGATGAGACTTGGCAATCAAATACCGGGGGACACAATATCTCAATAATGATCTTATATTGTTTGCTAACAACATCCATCATCAGCATTGCTCTGAGAAGAGCAATCTGTCAGATCAGAATCATCTTTATTGGCTAGATGTACACATACAAGGAATTTGAGTCCATTTTTACACTCGTACACAAAAATAGAGATACATTCAGTAAGTAAGAACAATGGCTCCACACTGTAAAAATAAACATTAAAATACTATGTACAAGCATAGATATGTGTAAAAGCATATATATAGATATTGCTCTTACAGTGTGGGCGATTAACACACAATCAAGTGATGAACAGCAGGATGCACATTGTATTTTTCAGGCATTTGATTTTTCACAGATCACATATTCTTTAGAAAGACATACTTACCCCCTCCAGGCCCCTCAGCGAGTTTCATGTATTCTTTATTTCTACAACTTTAATATTCCCATATCATGGTGAATGCATAAAGTGCAGGTAATCATAAAGACCTCATTATAACAGGAATTTCCCTAACAACAGTTTTACAGGTTTAAACAAGATTTAGACATCAGGCCACAGGGCCTCCATCTAAGGTTGCTTATAATAACATCAGAAATAAGGTGTGTCCTTAAGTTCCATTCTTCTGTGTGGAGCCACCTGAGGTACAGATAACTTATGGGTATGTTGCAAAATCACAATCGCTCTGTGTCTGTTTAGCAGCAGGTTTCAGCAGTAATATCAAAGTTACAGATGGAGAGTTGAAATATATAAGATGGTCCTTTATTTATGCAGAGAGAAGTTGTTGTAATGAACATCATTTTGTAAATAATGTACATTCAGCATGATTAAAACCTATTCATATCCATTACAGATTTAAATAGTTATATCCTTTTTTAGTACATCACACAGGCAATTAGCAGTTTATTCGGTATGCCTTCAAAACCAGATGCATTGCAACGCTGGAGGAACAACTGTCTCAACATATTTTTTTCCCTGAAAACAGTATAGATATATCTAAACCTATATTACTACAGCTGGACAGAAACTTAACATGTCAGTAGGCTTTTGTCACAGAAGACATTTGAGCATGTTACAGTAGAACAAACACAGGTGTTAATAATGAATTTAATGGTGGCTGAAGTCCATTTAGCTGATTCATTTTCAAGATCCTGCTGTTATGCATTCCCACTCATTGTCACGGCTTAGTGGGGCACTTGATCAATGTCAGGTCAAATTGTCTGCTGAAAAAAGCCAGTAACATATCCACTGCTTCATAATGGGTTTGTTACAAGTGGACACATAGTTTAAAAGTCTAGTTGTAAGCTTAGTTTTTGGTTGGTGTGTTTTGCGTTAACTTCTGGTTTCTAGAATTTCCATATGATCATATCATCTTTATTGTTTGTAGCTGCAATAATTGCTCTATTGCTGGAAATCCCAAAAGTTTTTTTGGTTTGTTTTTATCCTGCACACAGTGGCTTCAATCAGTTCAATCCACCCAGAAGATCCCTTGAGTTTCTAGTTCCCCAGACATGGCCCTCGTATGTCCTCTGGCGTCTTTATTTTCCCAGGCTGGCCACAAGAGGCTGCTGAGTAGCAGGATCAAAGGGATCGAAGGGCCATCTACTCTGCATTGTCATTGTGGAGTCTCCATGTCTGTAGGCATATGCTGTGATTATTAGTCAAATACTTTCCAAATGTTCAGGCCTCACCCACGAATTAGTGTGGTATGAGAGGTGGGAGTGTCTGAACCTAGCCTATCCCTGGCACTCTTGTTGCGCCTTTGAGCTGTGTGTTGGAGATATTATTATACTGTGACCGAGGTCTCCAGAGGTAAATGGGATTTCAGCGTTATGGTTGTTTCGATTACAGAAGACATCGAGCCGCGCAGAGCAGTTACAAGGCTTGAAACACTTTTGTGTGTCTGTTCAAGGACTCCCTCTTCGCCAAGATGAGAAGTTGTGAACATAGTGAGTCTAATGACAGTGAGACAGTCAGACAGCTGGGGGCATGTGCTCTTAAAGACTCCGCCTGCTACATGTTGTTGACATACTAAAGACAGGCATGAGTAGGTGTTCAAGTGGTTACTGGTGCAACATGTGTTTTCTCTCTGACAGAAAACACCACTGCTGGAAGACAAGACCGAATGTTAGACTCAGAGCAAGGCAATTGTGTCCTTTTATTATTGTGTTATGCATAAAACTATACCCAGCCTTTAATGGTTATACGTTACCACAAAACAATACAAACCAGATTCAGAAATACATTTTCACATACTATTACTACTACCAAAAGTCTAAAAATACATTCCAGTTCAGTTGTAACATCATAACATGACATAATCATATTGTCAGACCACTGTGTCCACAGTGCACACCAAGCATCATGCTTTCTTTTACATTATTTCCAGACAAACGTGGCTAAATAAAATGTTGTGAAATTCCAGCTACATCATTTTTCATGCAAAACAAACCCAAAACAACTATGGAGGCCACCAGACAAAGAAATGTTTGCACCTAGTCATTGTTCCACGGGGTTGATTTTTGGGCAGCGGTTTCTGATCGTACCGTGTTTGTTTTTACTGAGTTTTTAAAATTGCGGGGTTGACTCTCCCATCTCATATTGTGACATCACGCTCTGGCCCATCAGTGGCTTGCCATCTGCTGACGTCACATTTTGGGCTCAACTCAGCTCGCTTAGAAGCCCAGTCGAGTAGGTACTAGAAACCTGGTACCTGGTACTAACATGTAATGGAAAAGCCGCCTAAAAACGAGAAAGAAGTCGAATTGAGCCGAGTAGGTGCTAGTGGAAAAGTGCCATTGTTAAAACGGCAACAACTGAACACAAGGAGGAAAAGGATGCAAAACATGAAATACATTACAACCACATCTTAGCTTCCTTTTGTGGGATTCAGTAATGAGTGTTTCTCATTCTCATTCTGGCTTTGGTTCTTTACCAAGAGTGATAGTTTCTGTCAGGTCTGTTTAACAGTAAATGGTCTGACAGATGAACTTTTTGACTTTCCAGTCAATGTCCCAGTGACTCTCAGTGACCTTTGGCCTCTAATACCACCCTCTCACTCCAGATTACTGTAAAACAGCTGCTGGACAGTTTGCATATTTTGCTGTGATGTATCATGGCATGTGGCCACATTGTGTCATTCATTATTAAAGGGATTGGGAGGTTGTATAAAGTGATACTTCTATTTTAAGCCAACAAAATGAATTCCCGTATACAGATGCATTCTTCAGAGGATTACTCAAAAATTCAATTTATGTCACGCTGGTGCAGCTTGGAACAGCTGGTCTGACTTTGACATCAGACACTGATATAGATAGCCTTGGTTCCCTTGTGTTGGCATTAGATACCCAGAACTCTGCCAGTGAGATGAGGTGTGGCAGCACATTCATCCTATGCAGTTTACTCCGAAACAACGTCTGTTAGATGCTACTCATTGTCAGAATATGTGGTCGTGGGTCTTTTATTTACACTATGTACAGTAGATATCAGCTCCCTGTGAAAGCTCGGCTTTCAGGTATGATGTGTAAAAGTATCAAAAGTATCTCTGTGTAATGAGTGCAATAGGTCACACAGCAGACAAACAGCTTTTCAGTATAGTTCAATATAGAACAGTGGACATAGATGTACTTTAAGGTCTTCCTTTTTCTTTTGCTCTCAGCGTCTGCATTTAGGATCAAAGGTTATTTCTCAAGATGTATTTTTATAACATGCTTAGTTGGGCTCAGCAACATTGAAGCTATTTGAAGCAGAGGTCTAGGGTCACGTTATGTTGCCTGACCTGTTAGAGCAAACCAGGTGTTAAACTGTTTCCCACAAGTCCTTTTATTTTGAAGTGTTATTGACTTAGAAGTATAAAACGTACAATTGCAAACATTAGGTTTCAGCTAAGACCCAGCTGGGCCAGGCCATATTCTTGTGTACTGTGGTAGCTTTTATATTTATCAGAGAGGTGTTTTTTATCCGACCTAATATTTTAGATTTTAATTTCCCCAACCATCTTAACTGGCCTGTGCGGCTCCATTACAAACTTATAATTGAATTCAGTAAATATGAATGAACTCTAAATGCGAATATCTTCCAGCTTGTTCAGTAGACAGCCAGATCATTTAGTTTTTCATGCAATTGTTTTTTTAAAAAAAAAAGGAAGAATAAAAATAATGTGATTTTTTTTTTTTGTATGTCTGTTTCCAGTACAGTAAACACCTTTGGAAAATAGTAAAGTCATTATAAAGTCAAATTATGTAGTTGAATATCATGTTAGTGAATTTTAGATATATATTTTGGAAATACGCAATATGGAAAAACAGCAAAAGAATAATTTGATTCTTTAAAGCTGCTGTCTCTTAAACTAACCACTATAAAGTCTCAGTGGTTTCATAGTAGTAATAATGTCATGTATGTGCGTGAGCCTGATGTACACCTTAGCTTTCTTACCCTTTGTTCTCAGTTTCTGATGCCACATACATTTTTCATCAAACTTCAAAGATAATTGGCTGACTCCACTTTCTGCATTATTACACTTACACAAACAAGCTGATCTGCTCACATCATGTTCGGCTTGGTGAGCCCACCATGTTGTCAGTCAATCAGGCCTATTTTTGGCCCACATTCACATGTATCCCAAATCCCTGTCTCAGACATCTGATTGTGGTGGATTGGGCTGGAGCTTTCTGGATTTCACAGCAGCATCAGTTCTGAAACTAAGTGTGAACCAGTTGTGGTTCACCCCCATCAGTCACAAGATACTTTGAGTCATGTAAGTAATGCAAATACTGAAGCCAGTCGAACATATTTTCTGCGGGACACCATGTATGTATTGTATTGACAGTTTAGAGAAGCCCTCTGGGGAGTTTTGATCAGGTTTGCCACACCCCATTTGTAATCCATTTCACCCTATTGTGGTTGCCAGCATGTTGTATCTTGAATATCACAGTTTTACAGCAGCCATGTTAAAGCTCAACTAGAAAACAACCTCAATAGCTTGTGAACAGCAATCTTTTGCCTGCTGGGAGTCCAAATGTGTAGACCTGCCAACAGCCACTAATTCTATACAGCATGGCTGATAATCTCATCTGTTACGTAATGAAATGAACATGACTGGACTCATGTTCCTCTGTAAATCAGATTTAGCAGTTTACAGATTAGACATTTTGTGGGGTCAGCCCAGGTTTTTCTGTTTGTCACAGTGACCCATTAGAGTGCAGAGACTACTATAGCAGCCTGTCTGACTCGGAGGGTGATGTTGTTTGGACAACCTGCCTGCAATGGCCCTAAGATGATTTGGTCGGTGATAATGCTCGCCGAAGCTTGTTCATTCTGGTTACTTAAAAGGCACAAGCTTCACCCTATCCTGTAGGAAGCTTACATTCAGGATCTGTGTATGTTTTTGCGTCTGTTGATGTTGCACCACTCGTGCCTGGATTTTAACCACCAACTGGGCTGTTACTTCATATGTAAACAGATAACACATCATTATCCCTGCTGCGTTTTGACGCCTCTGTTTATGGAACACACTTTCACATTTTTTCTTTTTGCTCAAACACAAAAAACAACAGTGCTCCATGCAAGATGACAGTTTCACATGGTGTACCTGGCTTTATTTTGGCATTGTTGCTTTCCTTTTCCATATTTGGTTTGAATTGATAAGCATGAAAAAAAAACATCATACAAGCAGCTTATCAAGCATGTGCAGTGTCTTGTGTGGAGGATAACAGGAACTGGGTTTGAACATAAACCGGTGGAAAACTGTGCTCTTTGATGCTGTCATCTAAAAATACTATGGGTGGGTGTGCTTTCACTTTCTGTGTAACATAAAAAACATTAACAAATGTAGGTTTATATACATAGTCTGTATATCTGTACCATGTCTATCTTATTAACATTCAAATCGCCAGGTGTAGGGCTTTCCCAGTGTACAGTCTATGCAGCTAAGGCAACCCCAGAGCTGTTAGATCAGTATATACATGAAGAATTGATGTAATTGCCATCACTCCAGGACAGCAGCAACCGGAAGCGGATGTTTGTTTGAGGACTAAAGATACACCCTTGTTTCTCCAGATCTGGTTTCTTGGATTGCCCAAACAGTGTTTGTGGGTGCTTTTAATAGGCACAGACTTGTTCGGTCATCATTCTTTGAATTTGACATCCCTCCCCTCCTCCTGTATTGCCCATCAACTATAATAAGATGTGGAATGGCTGGCAGCCGAAGCTTGCAAAGGGAAGGCAAAACAAAGATCACTGTAAAATGTAGAGGAGTTGATTATATTTGCAACATGTTACTGTTGTGTGTGTATCATGTGGTGATTTGACCTACACTCTTATTTTCTATTATTAAGTAGTCATACCTGCGTTGTTTTCTTTATTTACCAGTGCCTTGTTAAGTTTATTTTGTCTGCCTGCTGTTCTTGTGATTTACACTTTCAGTCAGATTTAGTAACAGATGTAGTAACATGTGGCTTTCATTATATTCCATCACTTCAGGGGTTTTATTTTGAATTTTCCCATTAGTGTTTGTATGCACTGTCCAGAAGTGTGTGTGTGTGGGGGGGGGGGGGTGCTGCTTGTACTTTTTCTTTGCAAAAGTACACGCAAAGTCTCTCTGAAGTTTTTTTTGGCTTTTGGTTGTGTGTCATCGTGATATTAAGGTGCATCCCTCTGTGGAGCTGCTGCAAGCTGCAACAACAGGTCTGTCTCTTTACATAACCTTCCATGAGCACTGAGGAATGCAAACTGGAAAGGGCAGATCTACTGCACACACACACACACACACACACACACACACACTCACACACACCCCCACACCCCTCCCATCCCACACATACACTAAGTGACTCTCACACACATACACCCCGTCACTTCTTATCTCTCCAGCAGCTCTGAGGCAAGGGCTCCCTGACCCTGTGTACGTGTGTGTGTGTGTGTTGTGTAGAGACTGGGACAGAGCAGCAGGCAGAGCTGAGATTGTGCGACCAGATCTGGAATGGGAGAGAGAGTCACAGTAGCAGCTGCTGTCTTGCATTAAGAGGCTCTCACTCTGACAGAGGACAATCACAGGGACACAGACACAGAGGACTTCCACTACTGCCTTTTGCCTACAGAGCGATTTGTACAGTCAAAAGGATACCACTGGATTGAGTGTTGTGTTGTGAGTGTGTATGTGTTCCCCGTCCTGTCTGGAGCAAGGATGAGGATGAGGGAGCTATCTCTACGTCAGGACCCTGACCTGAGGAAGGAGTTGGCTCTGCTGGCTCGCGGCTGTGACTTTGTTCTGCCCTCTCGGTTCAAGAAGAGGCTCAGAGCCTTCCAGCAAGGACAGGCAGGTGTTTGTATGAGTATTCCCTCCACCAGACAGGCTCCGCTGGCCTCTCATGCAGACTGCTATTTGTGGACATCATATCTTGGTGTACAGATTGCATTAGAACAAATCTGCTTGTATTCTCGGCCATTGTTAAACTGCAGTAATTACACCTACTCCTCATTATTAGCAATTATTTTAAGGGAGCTATTGGTGCTGTTGGAGCCAGTTGCATCTTGGATAAGTGGGGACAACTGAGCAGTTTCTCCACACAAATTTAAAACTTTTGATAAATAGCTTACACACCCTAATGTGCTACATGATATGCAATTGTTGTCCTGCCTTTTTTAGTGAAGAACTTGTAGTCATTCAGGGAAAAGGTATGTTTCCATTGCACTGATAGAAACATGATGTGAGGCTTGGTTATTGGATGATGTTTCATCTTGTGTGGTATGTTGTGCTCAGCTGCTTCACTGTCCTCTTTCAGACCACATCATTGTGGATGTGCAAAATGTCATGGGGCTTAGCGGTTGTGCTCAAGAGCTCTGCTAGCGGTTAGCATGAAGCAAGAGAGGGAGAGAGGGACAGTGCGGGGCAGGGCAACAGGAGATGTTTATGTCCTTTTATAGCCATGGCTGACACCAACACACAGGACAGAGAGGAGCAGAAGATCAGCAGCATTTATCATTTCTCAGGTTAAAATGAGTGTTTACTACTGACAGAACTTTCAGTCAGGGTTGATGTATATGCGCGTGGAAGTAGTCGATTCTTAATTAAGCCTTTTATGCTCCACTCTTTAATATTTTTGATCATGTTAAATGGTTTATTGTTGCAGACTTGAGGGTTATATGTAGGCTCTCCCAACTCTCACTAGAGGAGAAAACAATGTGTTGGAGCAGAATTATATTTTTATCTCGTAGCAGAGGACAGTGTGGCTCTAGTTATGTGATTATTAAAGGCCACAGAGACACTGATCCAGTTAGCAAATTCTCAAGTCATGTAAATAGTCTTTGGGCATGAGATGACGATTGAGACTGAAGCATGCTCCGCTCAGGCTGTTTTTAGTAACTGGCTAATATGTGCAACAGAACAACACATTTGGATTCTGATGTGTTCAGCCATGAAAATATCTTCCCCGATTCATGTCTTGCTGGGCTCGCTTCAGAAATACACTAGTGGAGATTTTATCAGTGAATATGATCTTGTGTTAAACCATGCTGGTTTCAAGTTTATCGCTGTTTTCCACTGTCATGATTAAAATACATGCTGCATCGTCACAAAGCTATAATTTTAAGTAGAAGAGGTTGAAAGTGCTCACAAATGTCCAGGCTTGGACATATTGTAATGTTTCTATGTTAATTAGAAACATGGCACTTTAAAATTATTTTCACTGGAATTGGTAAGAATTGAGTTGGTACAGAGAATTTTTTAATTGACCTCAACTTACGTAACCAGTAGTGACCCAATGCTAACAGACTCCAAACCTCAGTTGTACCCCTACAGTTCAGACCAACACACACATGCATCACATGCCAGCCCTGCTTCTATGTCCAGAACTGTTGTTGGCAACTACTGTTTGCCTTTAATAAGGTATGCTGTTAAAAACATGCCAAGATTACACACTAATCTATGGTGACGTTTCTGTCTTCTAGTCCTTTACTGGGGCTTTCCACCAAAGAACATTGTAGCTTTTTAAACAACATTAGTCTGGGCAACTTCTAGAGGTTCGATTAAATATTGTATGGTTTTCAAAGAAGGAAATGTGTAAGTTGTTTAATGTTTTAGTGGGGTTTTTTTTGTTTGTTTATTTGTGTGTTTTTTTCACATTTTGACATGGCATAGCAGAAAAAGCACAGGTATAATTGATAACATTAATAAGGCCAGTGTTCATTTCACATGTGTCAGTGCGATTATGTGTTTTTATGCTGGCTCACAGTTAAATGAGCCATCTGTAATGTTATTGTGTCACTATTTCTGCTGTCAAATGCATGATAATCATTTTTTTTTGTTTTGTTTTTTGTTTGTTTGTTTCACTCCAGACAAATGTTGCAATTAGGGAATGTATTAAAATCTTGTACTATTTTTGACACACTATTTACACATTTATCAACATGGATCATAATTTTAGAAATGAAACTTCAGCATCCCATGTTTTCCACTTCTGACCACCTGAAATATTAGACATTTGGATCTGTAAAAATCTTCAAAAAGATTATGCTGTTTGAGAGTCCATGTAAACAATATTGTAATGCCAAAGATGGGATGATTAATATATCAGATAAATTTCGACCAGTAAATTTACTTCAGTTGCATTTGTATCTAAGGAAATAGAGTAGTATGTGACGGTGGATTATGTAGATTTTATTTATAAATGATGTCCTCAGCTCTGTTTAGTATTATCATGTTAGCATCCGGTTCTGTATAGCCCATACAACCTTTTAGACATAATTCAATATACAGATGACATCAACAAATTGCAAGGTCAATTAGGGTTTTCGGCAACAGCCAGAAATAATTGTCATACATACCATTCCTCATGTATTAATGTCAATAGACACATGTTAATTAAAATCTATTACAGAGTGACAGTCTGTTGGAGGGAAATATCTATCATCAAAGTATTCATTACAGTTAAACGTAAGATAATTATGATTGCAGGGTAGTCCCAGCTCTTCCAAGATGGGCCTTGGGACTCCTGAGAGGTGTGCTTATAGTGCCAACAATATAGAGTTTGTGTTAAGGAGAGCCATAGCACATGCTGGAGTGGTTGTGCTGCAAGGTGTAGCGTTTACTAGCATTGGTGGCTAACAGTTTATTTCTGTGTTTGTCTCAGGCCCAGGTGAGGACGGAGGAGCCCGTCACCACAGCGCTGAGTGAAAGCATTCCAAAGTTTCACTTCCCACAGGGACGGCCCCAGGCCAACCTCAACATCGACGGCCTCATTTCCAAAATTGAGAAAATATTTTCCCAATTCCCAAATGAAAGAGCCACCATTGAGGACATGGGGCAGGTTGCCAAGGTGAGAATGTGATTTGTAGCATGGAGGTTCAGCTGCCATCCAGCAAATTATTTTCACTAGGGCCGTTTAGCTCCTGACTTTACAAATGTTTGCTGATTTTAAAACTCTTGGAAAATATTATCTCCCCAAGGAATTTCAGCAATGGCTCAAGTTGAACCTGAGTGATGAGAGAATTGACAGCTGGGTTTCTTCGGAGAAATCGTTTAAGTGATGCAACACTGTTATGTGTCGACAGCAGTGTCATGTGTCATTGTGCTGTTTCCTTTCTGATTTAAAGATCACACATATATTTAGGAGGTTCAAGAGCTTATTTAATTTTTTCCTCTCTGCTTTACATCCACACTGCTCCATCTATCATTCCTCCTTATCTCCACAGGCCTGTGAGTGTCCTCTCTATTGGAAAATGCCATTGTTCTGTTCAGCTGGAGGCGACAGGACCGGCTTCGTGTCCGTTCACAAGTTCGTGGCTATGTGGAGAAAGTAAGACAATGGCACCTCTTATTCTCTCTGGACCACTGGTTTACTCACAGCCACATGGCTCATACAGCTGCCTCTGAACAATGAGCACCGCTCGCTGAGATTACAGACGCTGCATGCAGCTTTCTGCTATCGTGACATTTTCCTTTTCATTTCTTAACAGAAGTCATTGATTACAAAAGCCTTACAAATGCCCACAAGGGAGTATTTGCTGGGCATATACAGTATTGTAACGAAAACATCCATTCGCTGTCTTTCTGTGTGAAATTGAAAGGAATACCAGAGGGCTTTTGTAATGGCAACTGCGCACTTAGCTGTGTGCTGTTGCATGCTCTTGTATTAATGCAGCAGCCTCTAGAGAACTGGACAGACCTGGCCTTTGACTTGAGCTCATGACTGAGCCATTCTTAGATGAGAGGCCACAACAGACGCTTGCATTATTTCTCTGTCGTTACCATTACACTCAGTGCTTCTAATCACCAGGCAGCGATTCAGAATCCTAATTTCAGAATGTATTATACTTGCACTTGCACTTTTGAGGGCAGCAATTTCAAAACTTGTGCTCTTGAAGGAATGATAAAAAGGATAGGGAGAGCATACCAGCAAATAAGGGAGTAACCTTGCAACCATCTGTTCTCTTTTCTTCTCCAGAACTCTGCAGACCTGTCACGATGACGCTTCTAAATTTGTGCACCTCTTGGCCAAGCCTGGCTGTAATTACCTGGAACAAGACGACTTTATTCCATTCCTGCAGGTACTGGCTGCAGCACACCCAGGGAGAGGGCTGGACTTGGCAGTGCGGGATGGCAAAATTGCATTGGCTTGGGTGGTGTGAGCTGGACTTAATTTTTGGACTGTCCTGCTGAGGCAGTGCTTTTTCATGTGGCGGAGGACTAATTCAGGGACGTTACTGTAAGCCAGTAATATAGTAGAGGGGAGTGTACTGAAGGGAGGTTCTGTTGGTGCAGGACTCAGCAGAAATGAATGGAGGTGAAGAAAGTTCTCATGTATCGCACACATTATCGCACCAAGATAACAGAAAGCCCGGCACAGATTTATCCAATTGTTTCATAAGAATAGCCGTATTGACTGTTTGGTCAGTCTTACCATGTGGACATGCTGTGCTGGCTGTTTGTATTCTCATTTCCCCCTGACAAGCTGCCGTTGGCCCCGCCCTACACCTGATTCATTTTCATGCTGGCAGGAGCTGCACCAAACACCCGTTAGCATACCAGCAGAGATGCCTTGTGGCACCTGCTGTTTAATTTGTATGGTCCCGCTCTGCGAATCGCCTTTGACTGTTTTGATGAATGAAAGGCGGATTGCAGTGGAGTAGATTTGACTGTCCCCGCCTGTTTCCTGTGCCCTGTGATTTATGTGTTTCTCTATGATTTAATTTCTCACAGTAAGAGTCAAAGAGGCACGACGGCTGCCCTGAAATAAGGCCTTTTAATTTCATTGCCGCCTTCGCATTTATGTCAACAATTCTTTCCCTCAGCAGAAGAGAAGGGTGTGGAATAAAGAAAAGACATGGGGGAGTTTTTTGGCAATAATATAGCTACAGTTCATTTTAAATGCAGCACACCCCCCTGTGACTTTATGGCATGAGGAAAGAGAGATGGTTAAGAGCAGTCACTATTAAACGTCTTTTCTCTGGGCTTCCCACTGTTTTGCTGTCAAATCACAGAGGCTTAAACTCATCCCAAAACCAGTTCACCCAGTGCTTTCCGACTTCAAAGACACAGTTAGAGTTGATGGCCTCTCCCTGCAAGGCCTGGAGCCTTTCCTTTACATTGCACAATTTATAAAGCATATGGCATGACGGAGTGATTTAGATAGACACTGACAACTCCTGATGTTTGAATAAGTATGCATTTATATGCCTGCTCTGAATGTGTTATGCGTGTCAGAAGAGAAACACACATGTGGTTTTCCATTGAACTTGTCTTTGAAACTAACTGCAGAATTTAGCTGAACAAATGTATTTGTTTCTGTAGTCGGCATGTCATTGAGTTGTTCTTTGGCATTCCTGTTTGTTAACTTTGAGGGGTGTGTTGTGAAAAAGAAGCAGACATGCCACATGCAGCAGAGACAAAGTGAGCGGACTTGTCTTCATGTTTTCAGGATGTGGTGAACTCCCACACAGGCCTGGCCTTTCTGAAGGAGGCACCCGACTTCCACTCGCGATACATCACCACGGTAATCTACAATAAGACAAATAACAGCAGATTACTACTACAAGGTTACATCAAGTGAAACAAAAAAATATACTACACTGAAGTTTTGCTCTTGTATTATTTTGTTATATGTGATAACACTCATCCGTCTTTCAGGTGATTCAAAGGATATTCTACAACGCAAATCGGTCGTGGACAGGAAAAATAACATGTTCTGAGCTCAGGAAAAGTAACTTTCTTCAGGTACATAACTTGACAATTGAATTTGTGTGTGTGTGTGGGGGGGGGGGTAAAATCTATATTTTTCTTTCCATCACTGAGGGTGTCTGCTGGTTTTAACAAGTCTTTAAAGATTTAATCTCAAAGACTTTCATTTAAATAAATGTCTGTTTACTGACTGTGTTGATGCTGTTGTTGCATAGTGCGCTACAGTAATGACTGATGATTCACTTGCTTTTTTCCCCTAAAGAATTATAAATAATCTAATAAATATTTTTTTATCAAAGACAAATTAAATTTTATATCCTATTAAGTCTCCTTTTTGTAATAAGTCATTGCTGAAATGTGAGAACACAACAGTGTCACATAGTGAAGTCTGATTTGGCAACCCAATAAGGGCACCCATGATGTTGGTGTAACTCTCAGTGTAACAATGGAAAACTGTTTTCATGCACACTTGTATAGATGGTCAAAGTTAAACAATACAGTATATAATACAGTAAATGTTAGGAACAGATGGCATGACTAATTTAACGGTATCTAGTCATTGGTAATAAATAATAATAATAATTTGACATTTGACTCTAATTTTTATCCTTCTGACGCAGAATGTGGCCTTGCTGGAGCAGGAAGAGGACGTGAACCAGCTGACAGAGTTCTTCTCCTATGAACATTTCTATGTAATCTACTGCAAATTCTGGGAGCTGGACACTGATCACGACCTCTACATTGACCAGAAGGATCTGGCACAGCACAATGACCAAGGTCCACAAACACATTTCACCTCTTTCAAGACAGCACACAATTAAAATTGAACAAACAGTCGTGAAAGAAAAGTTGCTGTATTCAGATAAGGAGATGCACACTAATTTAACTTGACTTTAACCTTCCTGGCATTTGTTGGCAGAGTCAGTAGGCTGATGTAACAAGAAAAAGCATTTGTAAATGTCATTTGGTCCAAGATCTACTGCTCACACACAAACACATAACGCAGGAAAAAGACTTGTCTTTGACGCTTCCTCTACACACACTCAACGCCACATGGTCTTGGTTGATGGGCCGCGAGCAGGACAGGGGAAATGAGACACAAGATCAATAAGAAAGCAGAATAAATGCTCCGCTTGAATGACGCCACGTCTGGAACAATTTCTAGCACTATACGGTCGAAACAATGACCAGAGGATTTATAGCATTGTCAAGATTAAAAAAGAGCCACTTTAGCCAGACTGGATTTACAGTCTGTGAGAATGGATTACATGTGTTGTGAGAAAGTTGTACATTAACTGAGAGGGCTGTTGTATGAGTCTAAATCTTTTTTCCCCTCCAACATACATGTAAATAATCTCTCTGCTGTATTGTTTTCCAGCTATTTCTCATAAGATGATTGAGAGAATATTCTCAGGAACAGTTACAAGGTATGTGAAATAGAGTTTAAAGAATGTTTATCATCAAAGTCATGTTTTAGAATGACACATTTTATGTTTTTATATTAAGAGTGATTGTGTGGTTTATTCCATCAGAGACAGACGGGTGTACAAGGAGGGGCGGCTAAGCTATGCGGATTTTGTCTGGTTCCTCATCTCCGAGGAGGACAAGAAGACTGATACCAGGTATTAAAACTCACAGTGTGTCTTTCTTGACAACTTTTATGTCTTTATGTTGCACACACCTCTGCTCACTGCCCTTTGCCTTCATCTGTGTCCAGTGTAGAGTACTGGTTCCGCTGTATGGACCTGGATGGGGACGGAGTGCTCAGCATGTACGAGCTGGAGTACTTCTACGACGAGCAGTGTCAGAAGCTGGAGGCCATGGCTATCGAGCCCCTTCCCTTCGAGGACTGCCTCTGCCAAATGCTGGACCTTGTCAAGCCAGAGGTCGAAGGTCAGCCCCGTCCTTACATTTAGACACTCTCAGAAGTTCACACAGCAGAGGGTCAAACAGGTTCGTTCATCGATCGTTAGCTAAGCGGAGCAGTTATAGATGAGAGACTGATCTTGACTGCCTGCTACCAGCTGTTGGTGTCATCCACACCGGCAAGAAATTCCCATCAGCACTTAGCTTTACCACGATGCCACCAGAAGGCACGAGTCCATGCTGAGGGTGTGCATGTTTAGTATTGATAGCTGCAGCAAGAATGTGACCATTAGTTGACCTGGTGGTATGCTGTGTAATGTAACGTGTAATATGAGATGAAACTTCTTGACTTTGTATGTGAGGCCCTGTGGTGCCTCCTCCTAACAGGACAACTTACAATTTTTAACAGACTAAATATGTTAAATTATTATTTTATTAATCCCTCAACCAAAAGTCTCTTTTATGTCCTTTCAAAAGCAGAAATGAGGATTTGTTACCACTACAAAGGTTGAAAATAGCAGTCCACTGCAGACATCAGATAACTTATCTTTTGGATTGAGTTGATTTATTTTTATTTCTTACCATAAGGCCAGAGATCTGAGATCTTAAACTTTGTATGTGCTAGATGTTTAAAATTAGCCTTTCAGTGTATCCAGATTTCACTTACAGTTTGAAACAGATGAAATTCATTACTCAAGTGGCTCTCAATTAAGCATTATACTGATCCAGTAAAAGAATTTGATGGTAACTTTTCAACCAAAACTATTTGAAGACTCGGTGCTCTGCTCTGACAATGTGTTACAGATGCATTTTTAACATTTCAAAGACCACAGGATTCAGTTAATTGGAAAAACAAAGATTTACAGATTAATGAATCATAATAACGACAATTAGCTGCAGTCCTAGTTTGAGACTTTTTCATTCTGAAGATCTGACATTTACTGAGTCAGCAGAGTCTCAGGCTGACACTGGTTGTCAGGCTAAAAACTAGAGTGCAACCTCTTGAATAATTTAATAATCCGGATGCCATAAATCACTCACTGAGTTTGTTTGTGAGAACCTGCCTAAAAGTGCATGCTTCACCCCGTCCAGGTAAGATCACTCTGCGGGACCTAAAAAGGTGCAAGCTGGCCCACATCTTCTTCGACACTTTCTTCAACATAGAGAAGTACCTGGACCATGAGCAGAAGGACCCGTTCTCTGTTATAAGGGTGAGGTTAAACTCTAACAGGATGCCACCAGATGTGAGATCAGGCCTTGTTTTTCTGTCAGAGGTCAAGAAGATCACGTAACCTGTCGTGTTTTTAAGGAGGTGGAGACAGACGGCCAGGAGGTCTCAGACTGGGAGAAATATGCTGCAGAGGAGTATGACATCTTGGTGGCTGAGGAGGCCGCTAACGATCAGTGCAACGACGTGTAAGTCTGAGTTCACCTGTCCGTAAATCGGCTACAATCCTTGGCCCAAATTGATCAAACTGATGAAAGTGTAACTTTAGACAAAAATTCCTTCTCTTTCACTCTTCCTCACTACCTTACATGTCTTACAACCTAAAACCACTCTTTTTTTTCAGTATTTTTGTATCAGTTTCAGCTAATTACTTGAATTTTTGTTTTTTGAAGAATACAATTAGAAATGTTTTCAGTCTGAAATATACAGGGTAAATCCTTTTTTCTGATTGACTCGAAGCATGCATGGTATAATCCTGTGATCACTTAAAGCTGCTTTCAAATGTTATTCCGACTCTTTGCAATAAGTGGTTAGTAGAGTTTAGTGCTTGATTACTTAGTCTTATTCTCATTACAGTTTTTTTACTTGGAATTTTTCCTCCTAAAGTTTAATTTTTACAAGTTTGATAAATGCACGTCTTTAATGTTGTATAATTACTCATATTTATCAGGAATATATGCTGTATCACTATACTTTATGGTTTTCAAAGTTGCAGTCATTAATAGACCTTTTGACATTTCGACATGTCGTGGCAGGAAAAGCACAGATCTAACTGACAACATTTCTGAAAACAACAACAAACAGCCAGACAGTGATGTTTTAGTACAAAGTTCACATACTCAGAGATAAACAATGTTTACACTGTTTCTGAAGTAGTTCAACTGAGGCCAAGTTGATTTCCAACAGTTTTGTGTCTAACAGGGCAGTGTCTATAGCGGAGTGACACTTGATGCTAACACTGGGCATTATGTTCAGCGGCAGAGCCCGTGTGAGGGCGAGTCAGTGATAGATGAGGCTGTTGACAGGTATGTTGTGTGGCGGTTTTAGGAACACCACCGACTTCTAAAGACAGGCTGCTAACCAGAGCAGGTAAGCCTCTCAGGGCATGGCAGGGACTACGTGTTTCCTCTTCCTCCTCATCTTCCTCTCTGGGTGCGTCTAGTCTGAAATCCACTCCTAGCTTCTACCCTCACCTCACCGATCTGAGCATATTGTTGACAGCAGGTAGTCTGTTCGTCAGGCAGCACAGTATCACGTGTTAGAGCTGGGAGTCTGTTTTTGTACCAGACTGTTTCTGTTTTTATCCTTCCTCTGTTTTTTAACAAAACAGAACAAAAAACTACTCCTCCGCCTTTCTTCAGGTCTTTATGTTCCTTTGTCCTTCCCAGTCACACCTGTCCATTTGGAAGAATAGTTTGACACTTTGTGAACATTTGTCTTTCCTGCAGAGATTGCAAAAAAATGACACCACGCTCATACCTGTATGGTGAATAGGAAGCTACCAGCATTTAGCTCAGCTTAGCAAAAACACTGAAAATAAGCAAAGACAGCTGGTTTTGCTCTGTTCAAACTTAAAGAAATCAGCCTACCATCACCTCTTAAGCTCACTGAGTTACATGTCAGATATCGTGCATATATGAATTTGCTTGTTTCTTTGGAGTAACTTCCTGGAGTCCAAATTTGCACTTTACTTTTTGTACAGATTAAACAGAGAAGATATTCAACATGTTATTCAGTGAGAGCTATGTGGTCGGTGCACTTTGTTACCTCTGAACAAAGCCAGACTAGCTGTTCATCCATTTTCAGTCTGTGTTAAGATACACTAACTGGCCTCTGAGTTTCATATTTTCTGTACAAACATGAGTTGTTTTGATCTCAGCAGAAAGGCTAATTTCCCAAATGTCAAATTATTCCTTAACATGGTTAACCTTTATTACACTCACCAGAGTAAGTAGTTCTGACAGTTTGAATGACTGTATCAGCCACTTTTCTGTTCATGTCTTTGACTGATGTGTTACTGAGGCTTTTCTCCGTGTGTCTGTTTAGGTATGATAATCCTTTGAGCCCTTTAGGGCAGCACATCTCCAGTGAGCTGGGTCTGACAAAGAGACACTTCTTTGAGATCCCGAGTCCTCACTGCAACCTGGACCTGGATGAATATGAATATGAGGATGACTTTGAATGACCCTCTGTCCCGCAGCGCTCCCAGACGCGGAGCTCAGCCGGCAGCGTCGGTGGATAAATTGCTTAAAGCTGGAGATTTGCAGGTTCAGGGCCGGTTCTCATCCTGCGTTAACAGGACACACGTCAATAAACAGGGAATGAGCGCGAAACCAGAGGACGCCATCAGAGCGCTGGTGGGGTCACATGCTGGAGAAAAGGCCACAGTAGTACGAATCTGACTAACAGGAAATGTGAAGGTGATTCTTCGTGATACACCAGATATTTCAATATTTTCACCCGTCACACAACAGCTGATTTCATGATGTCACAAGTTTAGACCTCTGCTGCACATGTTAATACAGGGAATTATTAGCATGTTAAGCTTTGTTCAAATAATGTTTTGGGGGACGAGTGTTATTTCATCTGA
This sequence comes from Terapon puta, assembly GCA_028564955.1. NCBI lineage: Eukaryota > Metazoa > Chordata > Actinopteri > Centrarchiformes > Terapontidae > Terapon > Terapon puta. The sequence continues at coordinate 16,665,425 of JAOXYL010000052.1, forward strand.
ACGTCAGTACCGTGTAATCACATTCACATGAGCTGAATCACATTCTTTACACACTGGAGCGCATTGGATTGTTGGACAGAAACCATGTAGATCTGATTCAGGTTTTGAACTTATTATCATCTGAAGTCATTGGCTAATGTTACATTCCAGTGATCACAACGGAAGGTTTTCTTTTTTCTTTAAGACTGTATATTCATTAGACAAGATGTGAAATGCCAAACAAGCCACCGTTAAGCCTGCTGTGTACACACGAGCACACTGTTCAGACTGCCACACGCAGCGTGTTTTGTACAGGTCTGTATTCATTAAGACGTAGATTTAATGTATGTGTGAGATGGGTTATAAATTATTAGACAAATTTATAAATAACTGTAAATATTTATTTGGTGCTTGCTGTGCTGTAAATGATTTGGGAAAGTGTTTTAGACAGAAAGTTTTTTTCTATGTATAAAGTACGTGATTTGAATGTACTTTGACAGAACAAAAGGAACCAATTTTAAAATGTTTTTGCTTTTCTTTAAATTAATAATAAAGCCTTGGGAACGTAAAGAAGGAGGACTGTGAAGTTTAATTGGATCTAGTAAGAATACTGGGATAATACTCCGACTGTTGTTTGTTTATAGATGTCTGTTAGCTGAATACAGCAGGATTACTGTAATATTGTCATTAATGATACTCTGTCACCATGTAGTTGCTGTTCACAAACATAAATACAGATGTTGAAAGGAAATGACATACTTTGAAATATTATTACTCTTGTAAAATGCTGTCATGGGTATTAAATGCAATAAGGCAAAGTTATAAAAAGAAATGAACGTTGAAATCTTGCAGCATGGAATATTTTATTATTTATATTAATTTGCAGTAATGCAAACATTGTTTTTTTTGAAAAACTAAAAAAGCTGTTTCCCATAAGGTGCAATAATAAAGTGTCAGGCAGGACAATAAAGCAAAAAAAAAAAAAAACATTGTACTCTCAGATAATTCAGACAAATGTCTGAGTGCCTGAGTGATCCAATTAAATCAAAAGATTATAATTTAACTTGTAACATTCAAATACAGTATAGAAGCTTTACACATACTGATACACTTGGTCCAGAATATACCCTGGCTTTAGTCTGACGTTATTTGAGGAATAAGGATATTTATTCCTAATATTTGTCAGTGTGAGAAAATCCTATGAAAAGAATTCTGCCCTGCCCTGCATGTGGCTCCGGGTCCACGGCTTTCTACTGAAAATCTTTCATCTTCAAAAAACGATCACAAATATATAGTTGCTTTTTTTTTCCAGAACTTGGTTTGGTAATTATCAGAAACAGCTGGGCATTTTAGCTTTCAGCAAATGTCACTTAAACATGAGTCAAAGTGCATCATTTGTTGGGGACTATTTTCAGCTATAAACTAATACATACTTGGTGCATTAGTCAGTGTTTACAGCAGCCGGACAGTGAATGTGGGATCCAGTTAAAGTAAACCACAGTTCCTGTGTTAAAGATAATAAGATAATATACTGCATGGAAAGCAACCCTGGACGTTTCTTTCAGCGAGGTCCGGGCAGAAGCACCGACTCCCCAAACCCCCTCCAGTTGCTACAGTTCAACTTCAACGGTGTCGTCGTCCGCCTCGTTGCCGACTCTGAACACAGATCCCTCCACGTTCAGCCTCTTTGCAGGAGGTTCCAAGGGGACAGAAAAAGGATCCACATCGGTCATCTTTTCCTGATGGCTGAGGGGTTGGGTGAGATTAAAGTAATTAATTAGAACATGGTGAAGGTGTGGAATTTTTTTTACAAAGTGAATCTGAACCTGAGGCAGCCTCACCTCGGACTGAAGCTGGACCTTTGAGCTTTACCAACTTTCGAGTCAGTGGGGCTGAATGGGCAGGGGGACTTGCTCCCTGAAAAAAAGCACCAAAAAAAGACTTAGTGCTTAGTGACAATAAGGGCCTTACAAAATGCGTGCTTGATTTTGTTGTGTGTTGCACCTTCCAGTTTTTGTTTGGAGAAGGGAGAGCGGTTGGGCATGTTCTGCTTCCTGTCAGAGCTGACGTACGACACAGCATCCTCCCCCTCGGCTACGGCCAATAGGGAAGCTCGATAGTAGATGAGTGGCTGCCAGCACTCCTCCCTGAGGTCAATAATGTGCTCTACAGTGTGTTTCTGCAGGTATGAGAACCTGCACAGACAAGAGCAGGCCATCAGGGAGCCGAGTTCGAGACACACCTGTCTATAGCCCTGAGTGTCGTGTGCAGCACTTACACTGTTTTCTTGTCGGGTTTGAGAAGTTTGCTGGAGAACTCGCTGAGGATGGTCAGGTAGGAAAGGTACGGCGGCGTTGGTGTTTCTGGGGTCTGACTAAACTCTTGGAACACAAACTCGATGCCGTTCCTGCTCATGTTAACACAGTAGCAAACTTTAGGTACAAAAAAAACACAAAAAATAAATAAATAGCATCATATCAGGAGAAATGAAGGCCCACGCTGACCTGTGGATCATGACGACGCACTCCCGGAACTTGACGAGGTCCCCGAAGGTGAGGGCGAACCGCCTGGCGAGCTCTTTGATGCTGGTGAAGGTCTGCACTCCTGGCGCGGCCCTCCCGCCGCTCTCCTGCTCTTGCTTGAGACGGACGAAGAGCTAAGGAAAGTGCAGAGAAACATAAAAGGTCAAAAATCTCGAAGCTTTTACCGACGCCAGCGTGCGGCCGAGGCTTCCTTTGTGTACGAGGCAACCGCACCTGCTGCAAACAGAGCACCAGCGTACGAGCGCTCTCGATCTTATCCATCTGCCTCGTCCTGCACATCGTCTCCTTGATGATGTCCCCAAAGTCGTTGTAGTACTGGGGACGGATGAATAAGGAAGAGGTTTTATTACAAGCAAGTATCAAAGGAAGACACGCTTATTAACTATCTTGCTAGGAAATAATGAGTACATTAACAGTTCCTGGAGAAATACTCAAGCTCAAAACTCCTAAAAACACAACCTTTAAACATTTTGGCCTCTGAGCGCATTAAACAAACGAGACGCAACAAGTTCACTGGGGAGCTCTGCTGTGTGTTCAGGTGAACCTCAGATGGTTGCATAACCTTCAGACAGAGCCAGGCAAGACTTTTTCTAACGAGGGTGCTGCCTACAGCTTCATGTTGCCCAGACATGAGAGTGAATCTATCAATCTCCTCTACGTTTTTGGCAGCAGTGGGTATTTCCCAAAATGTCAGCCCGTTCCGATAAGGAATCGACCTTTACCCTCATGTAGAACATGAAGACGTCAGCCGCCATGCTCATCTCCAGCACTCCGTGTACTATCAGCTTGCAGTAGGCCGCCAGCAGATTTCTCCGCCTGTGCAGGTCCTCCAGCCTCTCCACTTCGGAGTTTTCACTGACTGAGGGAGCCACATGGAGTTGAAGCGTGTGGTTGGATGTGAAGTGGTCGAGGGCGAGAGCGGAGGGGGGTGGGGGGTGGAGGGGGGGTGAGAAAGAGTGATTAATCATGAGAAATCATATAACAGAAGAGAAAAGAACAAAGCGGAGGCGAAAAAGAGTGTTTCAGTTAGTTTCAGGACAATGGCTTTAGCAGGTGGAAATCAAAGATAACATAAGAGCAGAGTTATGGTTGTGACACCATGTGGCTTCAATCTTTCACAAGGCTAATAAAATAGGCTCGGAGGTGAGCCAGAGTTAATGGAATTTTCTCACGGAAAGAGATTGCCCTGATTTTATGATTTAACTCAGTGCCCTTGCCCTCCGAGTGATCTCTGATCCAGCAGCTAATAGAAAACACTGTCTGTATAACAAAACTATTACCAGGCAAATCCAATAAAACAATAGCTTTTTATTACATGTTCAAAAACCAATAATCCCGTATTGCATTTGGTCGAACATTTAAGAGATTCCCACCAGGACAGCTACAGTATTGACTTCTCTGGACGATCCCATATTTGGATGCAATATGTCTCTGAAAAGTAGAAGCTATTGTAAAGATAATAAAATGTTTTAGTTATAGGCGGCCATGAATGAATTCATAAGTTTGCCTGCAGGACAAAGAGAATGCTGCGTATTTCCAACGTGTCACTCTTGTTTTTGTCTCATTTCAGAGCAGACGGGAAGATGCTGCCGTCATCGATTTACCAGCCGCATCACTTTGCATAACAAAGTCGAACATCCTTTCATACAAATTAGTGAGGCCTGTTTCATTCGGAGGATATTAACGGGGCTTCCTTTGTAATTGGGGGTCAATTGTCAGGTCAGGTTTGAAATCAGAGCCCGTCTGCAGTCAGCGGGCAGCTCTGTAGTGAGTTATTAAGCCAAATGTGTGGCCGCGCATTTAATGTCTGCATGTCTTTAACTCGGCGAGCTGCTGAACTGAATCGACGCCACGCTCCGAGCAACCGGAGGCCTGGGAAAAGACGCTGAGCTCCGACAGGGTGAGAGTGCCATCTGCTGCGTGGCAGGGCAACAAGTTCCCTCCGAGGAGCCCGCCGGGTTACATGCCGGTCAAACACACCACGACGAGGCGGCCGGGTGAGAAACAGAACATGCGGATCGATACGTTTATCTGAAAGCGGCCCATCACAAATGCGATAAGCTTATACTGTTATTGTTATGACCAGTTATTTCATTTAAACTTTGGCTGAAACTTTACAGTTCTTTGTTGTCCTTTATAAAAATCATTGTCCAGCCAGGGTCACTTATCATGTTTCAGAAAAGACATTTCCTCCTTAAATTTCTGTAAGTAACCCAAAGAGGTCAAATTATCGAAGCAAAGAATGAGGCAAAAGTTTAAAAATCAGTCTTCTACATTACTTTTAAAACTCTTCAGATTTATCTTGTGATTAACCACTGGACAAATATACTGTTTTATAAGGTTTAATACGTCAATACGTAAATACGTCAGTTACGTTAGTATTAGCAGTCGAATCATTTCATACATATCCATATATCAGTCACAGGGGGCATTTTCCTATGTAATAATAATAATATTTCCATTGTTGTAATTTTACTTTTACTCTAAAAAATATTCTTTTTACTTCTGTCTACATCTGTTCCATTTCATTGCCCTTCTCTCCCTTTGTTTCGTGTCAACTATCACCTGTGAAATGAAGGCAAAAATGCCACATAAAAAAAACCCAGAAAGGTGTGTCTGATGTGATTTTCCTCTAAAAAGTAAATTCCCTCGTCAGAGATTCTTAAAACGTCATCTACTTATTTTTTTTCATTAATAAATACACAATCTATGAATAATTAAATAATCTAATTTAATAATTCAATATTATTTTAAGTTAAAAAATGGGTCCCAAAAGCCCAAATGTCTGGATGGTCTATTTAATGTCAGCCCAGAGAAAACTTCTGATTAATTTGAAAACAGCCTTCCAGGGTCAAACTCTACACACACACCACACACACACACAGAGCTCAAACATGCAAGCAAAGTGACGATGAGCAATGAGAGAAAAATCGATTGGCGTAAACAGACTGAGGTCTCACCGCCGCTCTGGCTGTCACAGTCCGCTCCAACGAAGACGTGCGTGCATACAAAGGTCAACAGCGCCCTCTGCAGTTTGGGACTGGGCGTGTACAGCAGCGGGCCGAAAGAGGTGGGATCCCACACGTGGAGCTGGTAGGAGTGAGCCGTCAGAACGTCGCAGACACCCAGAAAAGCCTAACGTGGAAAAATGGCGAGAGGGTTTTAGGGAGACGACAAGGAAGAGGCGCCATTAAAGATGAAATGTCGGTGGACGCCTCTCGCCTGACCTGCTGCCGCACTCTGTGGTCAGGGTGGGAGAGGCAGCGGTGACCCCTCTCACAGAAGAGGCGCAGCTGGAGTCTCTGGGCCACAGCTTTGTCCTGAAACACACACACACATGTTACTAAATGTACATGGGGAACATGGAGGCTAGAAATGTGCAGAAAATCTTCAAAATCAGTGTCACTTTGCAAAGGCCTCCATAGAAGTACGGTCACACAAACTCTGCATAACAAAGCAGCAGCTATCAATTTTTTTTTCACTTCACCAATATTCTCTAAAATGCCAGTCACAATTTCCCAAAGCCTAAAGTGACATCTTAAAATATCTTGTTTTGTCCAAAGGTATGTATTCTGCTCTGACAGTGGACAAAGAAAATATTTGTATTTGAAAAGCCAGAATCAATGAATTTGTTCAGTATTTGCATGAACAAAAAAGGCCCAAAGAATGAATCGATCATCAAAATAGTTGCTTAATTTTGATTGTTGATTCAGTTTCAGTCAGTCCCACAATCATTTGGCTCTGACTGTTTGTAGGCTGCTGTTCAGTCGATGATAAAGTGAGAAAAAGATGAAGTCTGATGCATTAAAGTCACAAAAAACACAATATGTTACCACAAGCAGTTTTTATCATATACTCCCAAACTGTTCATATTTTATTGCAAAAATCGTAACGTCCTACTTCTAAATCTTTTCCCTTGGCCTAGCTAAAGGCGTGATCATTATGCCTGAGAGGAGAAGCAGATGTAACTCACTCTGGAGGTCAGAGTTTCGCCGCTTGTGCTGAGGGACCAGATCATGGAGTAACTCAGACACTGCAGCACCTCCAGCAGCACCTTCAGAAAGAAAACAGACAAAAACAGGAAAAGAGGCTGTGAATAAATATGTCTGAAAAACTTGATTGTAAAAGAAGTTATTGGGGAGCTTTACTGTGTTGGGGCTGTGTTGGTACCTCAGGCGGTGCTCCTCCCTGGCTGCTCTCCGCTGACAGGAGAGGAGACAGCAGCTCAAACAGGTCCCACTGCAGGAGGTCATGGCAACTAACAGGACATGAAGAGAAACAGATGGAGCGTACGTGCACAGCCAATAAACGCACATGACCGGCAGAATACCGCGGCCTCAAACTTCACCGCAAGTCTTACTTGTGGAAAGCTCTGAGTTTCTTCAGGGCAGCTGAAATTTCTCTGGTTCGCTCCTCGTCAGCAGAGAAACCGTCACCCTGCGGCAGAGAAACAGGAAGTGATAAGTCATCCTGTCGAGAAGGCCCTCTATTGTTTGCATGTATGGAAAGTTTGGCAATGAAGGGTTTCTGATGGCGTGATGTGGACAAATTATTCAGTATTTCATAGAAAGAAACTGAAATATTCATTATCTTTTGTAGTAGAAGTATCTGGTGACCCCTTAAATTGTACTTGGAATTCCTTAAGAGCAACTTGGCCCCTCAGTTTGCGTGTTAGTTTGTTTATTGGGGTCCATATTCAAATCAAATATGTATAGTAAAAAAGGCTTAAAAAAAACTCCACCGTGAGCGAGTCCTTGAGCAGCACGGTCAATTGGTCCACCCAGCGCTGGACCAGCGAGTCTCTGGCGGCCCGGCTCACAGAGCACCAGGCCGACTCCTCCCCACAAAGGCTGAGGTACGTGCGGGCTGCAGCCTCCAGGACAGCAGGGCTCGAGTGGAGCTCCAGGACAGCTCCCATCTCCGCCATCAGCCCCGACACTGCCTGAGAAAAGAAAAATGAAGACCTATTAAAAAAGAAATCTGTGGATGTTTATTGGATTAATTTTATGACAAATAGCAATTAAGACTAATAAAGATAATCTACACTATCTCTGTGATTGATAACACTGCAGTCATTTATTAAAGATGAAGGAAGCGTCACGTGGTTCACTTTACATTAATTTCTTCATGACACAGTTTGTGTTGAGGTGGGGATGCAGACCTGTGTGTTTTCAGCCTCGGGACAGTCAGGGATGAAATACTGGGGGATCTTCATCAGCAAGGAAACAATTTCACAGCTGCCTGAAAACTGCACAAACATCACAAGAGAAGAGACGTTATCGTGACGCGACGCACAGAGACCTGAGCGACCGATCTGCTTACAGTTACGTGGAATAAAGACCTTGGACAGTAACTGAGGAAGCACCGTGAGGAAGTGTCCAGTGAGCTTCGTACAGTCGTCAGTCTGAAGCTTCTTTTCGCGGGCGCTCATCACCTAAACCATTAAGATGCAAATACTACAATATTAATAAAAACCATTAGATAGATAAATGTTTGACATCACGTTTCAAGTGATGTTTAAGTTATCAGTATCTCATTTACTTAAGTCCAAGACATGTATATTTTTATTTATTTAATA
>JAOXYL010000052.1:16685310-16697149 GCA_028564955.1 Terapon puta
GTGTGTGTGTGTGTGTGTGTGTGTGATGGTCGTGATTTAACCAGGGAGAAAAATGTACTGTTGAAAAATGCGACGACCTGAATGTGAATTCTCTTCATTGGTAGCATCCAAATGTTTTTGAAAACTGGAATTAAAAACAAGTGGAGCTCTTCTTTTCATTTGCTTTGCTTAAAGTGGTATTTTTCTATTATTGTTTGTTTTCCTGTTCATGCAGTAAATGATGATGGCATAAGATTTTTTGTGATTTTAAGAACATCTTGAGAGATGAAAATGTTATTAGTGATGTGAGAGAATACACTTTGTTGTCGTGCAGACATCCACTTGTACATCAACCCACTGTCACACAACACATGTACAGCCAACATCAGTTGACATAATGAACATACTGCACCCAGTGCGAATTAACTCGTTTAATGGGTGTACATAGTGCATTAGATTCATTACATTTCCCAGATGCTGGTTTATTACATGGGACGAGTCGGTGGTTCAATGGAAGATGAGACGTAAATTTGACTTGACAGTTGGATGCAGAATGACGACAACTGGGGAGAAAGAGACAAATGTGGGCTTTGTGGTGGTGGGAGGGGGGCTCGACCTCACCTGCTGCATCTGTGCCCTGATGAGGAGGTCCAGCTGCCCACAGAGACACAGCATCTCCAGGCCCACCTGCTCTGGACTCAGCTGGATGGGCATCAGAGGTCTCCTCACCTGTAGCTCCACTGACCCACACAGCAAGCAAAGTCAGCAGGCTCCCCCCCCCTGACACCCGCCCACCTCCGATCCATTATTAGACACAAACACACAGGGGCACCACCGCAGCCCATATGAACCAAAGTGCATAGGTGTCATCCATCCTGCCAGCCCTGGGGAGGGCGGGGTAGGGTGGGGTGGTGGAGGGGGGGTCAGGGTGCTGGAGAGGAGTGATCACTGTGAGGAGCCTGATCCTCCTCCAGGTTCCATCAAAACCACCAACAGATTCCAGATGAATGAAACAATAAAACAAAGCAGTGCAGGGTGCTGGTGACTTACCTTTGAAGGCTTCGTGGTAAACGCAGGGCTGACAGAGCGGCTCCGAGGCGCTCACTGCCATCTCTGATCGACACGCAATCTATTAATATGATTATTATCAGTTATTGCATGTCTATCGGGAAAGCGGGCGGTGGCGGCGGAGGGGGGTCCAGCGGTGGAGGAAAGCGGACGGCGGCGGCTCTTCGTCCGTAGGTCGTCGCTTCCTCGCAGGTGACGACGCTCGCACGCAGCCGCAAGGTGCAGACGTCCTCCTCAGAGAGCGGAGCGTCCATGGAGCCGCCGGCAGCGAACACTCATCACATCATAACGACCGTTTAAATGATCATGAGAATAATCATTTAAAAAACAGCGCCCACGCCCTTTGTCACAACAGCCGCGCAGCCCACTGTCTGATCTGCGGTTTTGAACGCCCCTAACACCCCCCCCCGACTGACTCCCCCTCCCTCCCCTCCACACAGACCGAGGAGCAGCCTTTCTGAATGATGTCATGTTTTAGGGACGAGGTGGAGCGGCCGTGCGCACCTGCTGAACAGAGCGCGTGGGCTCGAGCGTTTCCAGGGTTTCACCACGTTCAAAAAAAATGAAACGCTTCCCTGTTTTCCACTGCGTTTTTTTGTTGTTATTTGTTCATTTGCATGTACCTGCCGATTATTTCCTCTAATAGTTCATCGTTTGGTGCACATGACGTCACTCGTCGTACTCGAAAAGCAAACCCGAAGACGTTGATCTTTTACCGCATCGACAGAATGGGAACAGGTTCCTTTATGTTAAGAAGTTGAATTTGAATTTTTGCAGGGGGAAAAATACAGACGATTAACCACCATTAACCGAAATATTTTAAATGTTTGTCGTAACTAATTACTTAATTCTTGGAGCTCGATTTATTCCATCTTTAGTCACCAGATACTTTTCAGATTAAAATCAGATCATATACTAAAACTGAATCCAAGATCTCCTCAGTGAGCCACAACACTGACTTAAATATGAGTACCTCAATAATAACCAGTAAAATAATGTAGAAAAGGTAAAGAATCGTTTTCAGGAGGACTTTGTGGTTTCTGTGGATAAATTTAGTTTAAGTGGATGAATCTGAAAAATGAAGAAGCTGAGTGGCTTTTAATAAAGTAGAAGGAGAGAGAGAGGCTCATTTCATTGGAGATGTAAATCCTGAAGGAATTTTAAAAGTCAAATGAATAAACATTGTGTACCCCGAGTGAAGTTCAAGTGGTTGAAAAGTAAAAGACATGTGAAAATAATCTGTAATAATAAGAAATACCACTTTGCATATTAAGCATTTACTTTTTCCTCCTGTTTCTACTTTGTTGTCTCTTTTGCACTTTCACTGAAGCGTTTGTGTACTGATGCACTGATGAAAAAAAAAGGATGTGATTATTTGAGTACTGCCAGTGGAAGATCCTCAAAGCACAAACCAACTCTGGGCTTGGTTTATTAAATAGCAAAGTCAGACAGAATATCTCAAATCCTTCAACAGGACTCAAAATGGGTCTTAATAAAATACAACTGGCTTATAAAGTTTGTCACAGTTTTACAGTATCCAAAGTGAGAAGAAGTTTGAAATAAAAATGCAGAGGTCTTGACAAAGAAAAGGCAAGAAGACATTTAAATAGTGTGCTAAGGAATATATCTCCTGATACTATAATGGTATCAGTCTGGCAATATAAAAAGAAAAAAAACTGAAGACAATTCTCTAGCAAAAATCTAACTCACCTGATTCTTTTTGACACGCAAATATACAACAATGTACATATTTTCGTAAACAACCTTAATTTCAATAGATAATCTTGTCTACAAGTGCACCTGGAGGAGAAAAAAATAACATTTATATCCTTTTGCATCAATTGTCCCCCTCATCCGTTGTCTACTTTAATGGCAAATCTTGTTTGTAAGCTTCTGCCAAGAATAAAAACTGTGTCCAGATCTTATTTTACTCCCTTTCATAACAGCAATAAAACATCAGGTCAAGAGTCCAGTGGCTGCACCGGAGAGGACACATGCTGGATTTTGACATCTTGGGGAACACAGTCGTTACTCTCATTTTTCTTGTCAGCTCAGGGAACTTTAGTGTCAAAACTGACTCCAGTTGAGTTCCTTTGCCAGCTCTGAGTTTGCTGTTCCTACTGACGAGTGCCAGGGGGCAGAGTGAGGTTGGCCATCAGCTCATGAACAGAAGCAAATATCGTACACTCACCTGAAAGAAAAGAGAAAATACCAAGCGTTAGAGGTGTTTTGGATAAAGTGTAGAGAGAAAAACTGAATATTAATTTGAAACGGTTTCAGTATGGTAAATTCTTTGGTGCTCATCAGCGTGAGAGTCTCACCCTGTCTAGCTGGGTGCAGTTCATTGAACCTCTTAAGGATATTAGAGACCATGAGCGCCGCGGCCCCAGAGGAGCTGTGCTGTCTGGGGATGTCAGCCTGCTGAGTGAGGCCTGTGGCCATGTCATACACAATGGGCACAATGATGCTCACTGGCTCCTGTGGCACTGGGATACGCTGGGTCAGCTGCAACTGTGGGACAAAACACACAGGGTCAGTCTGTGTGCTTCAAATAGTACACTAGTCAGGTAGACAAGTTGTATCCTTGAAGAGAGATAATACTGAGGGTTTGCTGGGACTTACGAAGAAGAGCATCTTGGACTTGAGCACCACAGCGATAGTTCCTGGTGGGGCGATGGGGGGAGCGCTGGGAGGGATGGTGAGACAGAACTGGACGTTCCATTTGAGCTGTGCAGTCTGGTCAGGGAACTAGAGAAAGACAAGCTTTTGTTACACATTTTCTTTATACCTTTCAAACACGGAGGCAATTCCAATAAGAGCATGTGCATGATGCGATGCACAAATCACACCGCAGTGCAAAACAAATGTATCATGGCATAAAATGCATTTGTTACATCTACAATGGTTCCGCTGTTGCTTGACAGCTAATAAACCAACAAAAGTAGCAGGGGGCCTTATTCAGTTTGCATTTTCATAAATTCATAATGCGTAGTAAGATCCTAAAAAACGTTCAGTTGTTTTCAACAGTGTGTGGAAATATCTATCACACAAATACATGTAACAACAAACAGCTACCCACCAGTTCGAGCTTCATGATGTGCACACAGTCTCTAAGGATGTTCGTGGGTGCCCCCAACAGCTTTGTGAAGGCATTTAGAGTGTTGTATTTGAAGGGAGGCCCAGCAACCTAGAAAGAGGAAAACAGAAAATGGATCAGTGAAATAAGAAGTGTAAGCATGTGTTCCCGTTCCAAAAGCATTTTTTCAGGTACGAAGGTCAAACATATGTACATGTGCCTCAAATGTTTGAGGCTTTAAGTCCATGCTGCTACTTACCCGCGTCTCAAAGAACTTCTCCAGCACCTGAAGCTCCTCCTGGGACCAGGGACCTGTGTTTTCTGGAGTGACTTTGAGCTGCAGTGTCTGGTAGTTCTTTGGGTTGAGAGCCACGCGGCACTTAAGCACATCCGTCTTGAACATGATCACGCCCGGCTCATTAGAGTTCACGATAGATAACTGGAGGAGAATACACAGAGACCACTCAATGAAATATGAGGAGAAGAGGGCTGAAACTCTCCAGATCATTGTAAAATATCTATCCCACACTTACGTTGGCCTCCTGCTGGATGATCCTCTGCAGGTGCCTTCTCATGATAACTGAACCCAGAAAGCGCTCCAGCGGCGAGCAGAGGTAGCTTCCTGCCAAGCCTGGCACCAGGCAGGGAGTTGGCGAGGGGAGCAGAAGCACGTGCAAGGCATTGTGGGTGAGGATGGTAGGAATGGAGGCAGCCCAGGGGCGCTGAGGTAGCTTGCGGGGTGGAGGCATACTGGTAGGCATGACTTGTGAACCTAATAAAAAGAAAAACAGCAAGAGAACACTTAAATCTTTAATAGGGCTGTATTGAAATAAAAAGCAGCCTCAAAATTCCTGTCCAGGTGTAAAAATAATGTGAGACAACGATGAGAAAGCAGAACTCACTGGACCCAGCACGTGGAGAATGAGGGTCGGGGATGGGCGAGTGCAGCGAGGGGTTACCAGGGGACATGCCATGGATCCTTGCCCCAGGAGAGGGCCCTGAGACCTGGGGTGAGCCTGGCCACTGGCCCCTATGGCTGGGTGACACCATGGCGTATGGAGAGCTGGGGTCCAGAGCACCTAGAGTGGGAGGGGAGACGCCATCAGTAACAAGACAACACTGAATATACAACCATAAACAGATGAATACACCAATGTGTGCCCACTAACTCCATTTGTTATATGCTTGCTAATGTCTGCGGTGTAGAGGTCCCTTGTGCAGATGTTCATTTCAGCCCGTTCCAGACCTTGCCCAGAAGACCAGAAGGAACACCAGGCCAGCGTTCAAGGCTGCCCTGCTGCTTACCGTGGGGACTGGCAAAGCTGGTCTGGCCCATTGCTATGCCCAGAGAAGACGGAGACGGGGTGGGCCCGAAAGGAGAGGGTGCCCTCAGAGCTCCACTAGGGGAGCCAGAGGCATGGATGTTCCCTGCACACACACATACACACACACATACACATACCAAATGGCTCGTCAGACTCTGAGGTTGACAAGTTCTTCTCTCACACACACAGACACACACGCACGCACTAACACACACACGTACACACATGCTAAAGCAGGGCGGAAGGGCTGCAGTCTCTGGCTGGCGGGCTGAGATGGAGAGGAATGGAAGGAGCGGGACTAAATGCATGCTTTGTTCCCTCTTGGCTGTGAGGTGTGTGTATGTATCATGAGAAACACAATTGATCTCATGGTTTTGCAAAAATGGGCACACATGGTAGCTCGTCCTCCCTGTCTGAGACATTCACACATTTTGCTCTGGCAACAAAAACACAAGTAAACAAGGTGGCTGATGACAGCAATGTGAGATATTAACATATATATTAAAAAAAAAAGGTTGGTCGGAATCCTGTATGACTGCTTAGGTGGAACAATACACTATGACAAAAAAAAGAACAAACAAAAAAAACAATACAGCATCACTCGCTCATACTCGGACAAACAAGTACTGAGCTTTCCATCACCTGGCGACTGGGTGGGCATCATGGATGGCGAGGGAGTTACGTTAGCGTGATAGTTTGGAGGTGGCGAAGTGAGAGGAGGATAGACGCCTCCAGCGCCCCCTCTCATGGTTTGTGGCTGCTGCTGAGCTTGCAACTGGGTCATCAGACTGTCCATCATGTCTCCACCGACTGGCGAGGGTGGGTTGTCGTCCTCATTGACCGAGCGTCTGCGCGCATCCTGATTACTGTCTACGAACATATTCAGGAATGTCTAGACAAGGGAGAGAGGAGACATAATTTATAAATAATTTTTTTTTATGGATAAGACAGTGAGAGAGATACAGGAAAGACAAGAGAGAGGGGGAGACACGCAGCAAAGGGACCCCGGCCAGGAGTCAAACCGGCATCCTCTGCACCGAGACTCGTGCCATGATGAAGCATGTGTGCGCACGTACTACCTCTGAGCTACCTGCGCCACAGACAAATAACTTTTAAAGGACCTAATAGATGCTTTAATGACACTTCAGATACAGGGAAACTGATTCCCCTTTCCAGATAAAATCTGTTTCACCACTTCTATGCCTCTAAGTCTCATGTACCTTGAGTCCAGGAGCAGGGTAGAAGCCTTCTACGATCTTGGTGTTGTCAAAAAGACTGTAGGCTCCATCTCTGATGGCCACCACACCACGGCTACGGCAGTAGATGTCGATGCAGTACATGTTTCGGAACGCCAGGCGGATGTGTGTGGATGACTGTGGTAAGATGGAGAAGCACTGGTAGGCAGTGTTGGTGCGCTGGGTCAGGCCCAGCATGGGCACTGTTGGTAGCTTGTTGATTGCATTCAGGGGGGCCTGTGTGTCAGAGAGCACCTAAAGAAGAGGATACAGAGAAACCAGGTTACCACACACAAAACACTCAGTTTAAAAGTAGTGACTTGAAATTTTTACTTGATCCAGATCTCAGTAAATGCTGTACCTGCAGCAGCTGCATCACATTTGGATTCTTGTTGAACATTTCCTGTAGCTGATGGAGGATGATATTGTGGCAGTTAGAGCAGCCAGAGTTGGGCCCAACAGTGCCCAGGGCAAGGTGGAAACGGTGGCTGCTGGAGTTCCACTGGATGGTCACAGAGCTGCCCTTGGTGGTCCCGTAGCACAGCACCAGCTTACGGTAGTTATACAGCCGCACCTCAGAGAAGAGGTTCAGATACGATGGCATCTCTGGAGTGAAGTAGCAACAAAGTGCAGCTTTATTAGATTACTGTGTACCTTTTAACGCCAAAGAGTGCAAAGCACTAACTGAACTATGTACTGTTTTTTTTTAAATACAGGTGTTATTGGATTACTTTCAGCTAAAAGTGAAAGTCATCCAACAGACAAAAAAGTATGACTTTGAAAATACATGTATCACCTTCCGTGCAAATCCTACACCTGTAGTAAAATGACAAGTTTTGACTGAATTAAGATGAATCAACTTCCAAAGTCATTCATTTACGTTGAAGATGACGGTGAGCATACCTGGCAGTGCACGAGAGAAGTTGAGGACACACTGGTAGAGCTGACTGATGGCGCTCCAGTCATTTAGGAACATCTCTACCACTTTCCGCCCACCCACTGGCTCAGACAGAGGGTTCTCGTAGGTCAGATACACATGCCGTGTGGAGGCTAACAGAGGACACATATGGATTTGTTTAGACACTGGACCATGTAGCAGATCCAGACGTCTCTCTTTATTTCCATGAAGGCGAAGCACATAATGACTATATTGTGTGCTAATGTTAAATCGCTGTATATCTTTTTTCATACTGAACATGTTGGCTACATTATGTGTTATATTATATTAACTGCTTTGAATCAGTTCTTAGGTTATGCCATTAGTTTGATTTTAAGGTTTAATCTTTTACACAAATTCTATTCCTATTGTTTCTGCAGCCTCATTTGGAAAATACTTTCTTTCTGTATAAATCAGGGTCCATAAATAAATACAAATGTTTAGTGATTAACTCGGAGCACTCTGTATGCGGTGTGTACCTTGCTCCTTGCTGTGTGTGCTGTTGAGAGGGCAGTTAGCCAGCACAAGTTCAGCAACCCAAGTTCGGTTGTTCCTGCCCTGCAGTCTGAAGGTGCAGTCCAGTAAGGAGCGCTCTAAAGCTTTCCTGGTCTCCTCTCCGACACCTTTGCAAGGAGGAATCCTGCAGGATAAAACAATAACACAGTGTAATCATGAGATTTGGTTGTTGTTGATATGTATAAATGTATGCACGTGTGCTTGTAGCCGTGCGTATTACTTTAGTAGACGTATCGCATGGCTGCTGCCATCTCCCTCCACCTGGACACCTTGGTTTGGGATCTCCATGTTGGACAGCTACTCAAAAGACAGACCAACATGAATCATTAGACAAAAACGGGAGACTGGGTTTAACATGAATGATGAATGATTTGTATTGTCTGAGTATCATGACTAACCTCAGTTCTAAGGCCAATGAAAGGCATGTTGGTGTCGCACATCGCCACCAAGTGAGCCAGCTCTTTGTTGAAGGCACACATTTCTCCAGACCGCTTTGGCTTCTTTGGCTCTGGCTCTCCCTGGTCCCCAGACATCTATGGAGCAACCCCAGAGGCAGAGGCATTTTACAATAAATAATTAGGAAAACTGACTCTTACTGTCTTTATCAACTGGGTCTTGTTTACTGAAGGTGAGAGCATTTATTGCCTCAAAGTCAGCATCACATCCATTAAAACTACAGAAACCTCTTCTAGCAATGACTACCTTTCTCTTAGTCCCTGGTCGGGCCCCTTTCCCTGTCGTTGTGTCCTGGACAAGGTGTTCAAGGTTGGGTTTGAAATGCTGCAGGAGCTGTGCACACATTGGTCCATCTTCTCCATCCAACTGAGACACAGACAGGAAAGAGTACTTGTACTGCAAAGATGTGGGACTGCTCGGCACTTCAAGCATTTCCACCACCTATAAAAAAAAAAAAAAAAAGGAGGAGAAGCAAGAAAGAGATTCACAAAGGAGAATTAGCAGGAGAATAAAAAAACATAAAAAGCAGAGCATAATGTTTTGGCTTCTAAACATCATTTCCTATTATCACCTTCCACAAATGTACTGGTTGAGAAACTCACAATGTAGTACTGCGGAAGACGTGTGAGCTTAATGAAGAGTTTGTGTTTGGACAAGTTGCCAACGGGGTGAGAAGCTGAGTTGGACAGGTGAAGGACATCAGTGCACACAGTGGGAAGGTGTTTCACAGACTGTCGACAGCGCTGCTCTCCCAGCCAGAACCTTGCCAGAGAGAAAGAAAGACTCAGTGTCTCGCTGAAATCCAAGTGGCAAAAACTCCAGGGTTCACAGTTCAGACTTTTATTCCCAGCATTCACTGTTCACTAGTGCAACACTCTGCCAAGTCTTCTCAGCACCCATCTTGCCACCTGCTTAGCCAAGTGTTGTTACTGACAGCTATTGCTACTCACAGCAATTAGTCAGTTTTGACGAGCTAGAAGCAGGTGTCAGACTCTGGCTCTGACTTTTGACTGTGAACTGCCTCTGCTATTTCGCGCCATGCTTCATATTTTTAGCTGTGATCATACATTTTGTGTTGACATCTATTCAAAACCTGAGGTACTGGCCTTACTTCAGTTGTTGAAGCCAAGATATGACCCGCTTCATGTCATCATTAATAGTCTTTTCTATGTCATCCAGCATGGACTGATCTGGAATGAGAGCACAACGGGGTTTAATTTACAGTACGAGGTACAATCAAAGACAAACAAAGCAAGAATTTAAATCATCCTAACCACATAACCAGCCAAACTGTTGATTCCTTTATTGTAATACAAAACTTTATATTAACACAGCCTGAACAAGTAAAAAGGGTTTGTGCTTGGTAATACTTACCTAATCCGTACAGCATGGGCTGGAACATGCCAGAGTGCAGGTCTACAAAAATATGTAAGCACTCTGAACGGCCACAGGGCTCAAGTATTGGAATAACGAGTGTAGGTAGAGCAGTCTCGATGAATGCTGAAATAAATAAAGCCGCATTTAGTATCTCTGCATTCAAGTATCTCTCTTTTTATTGGTAACTCAAAACCACAGTTACAGCCTCTTGGTTGTATACGCAAGAAAACAAATCTAAATTCAATGGATATTTTGAACATTCAGTTTATCATAATCAAAACCACAAAAATCCCCTATTCCTTTCAGTTTAGGGTTAAAATGTTGCCTTGTCATCCTAAACAAGCTCTAGATGTAGTCAAGACAATACTGGTGTCTCTGAATTTGGTCAAAATATATCTAAGCGTTTGAGTATTTTTTTGATGAGAAAGAGTAAGCACATACAGTTGTCACTGGGATTGCTGGCCTTTAGAATGGCTTTCAGCTCCTGTAACTTCTGATGGGACCGCGCGTGCACACTGTCGATCAAAAGTTTCTCTACAGACAGATGGTCGATCTACAAGGACAAGCGAGGGAAAACAAACATTATAAAAATTGTTACGCATTTATGCAGTAACAAATACATGTTTTATATACACTGAAAATTCTCCTTACCTTCATAGCTCTCTCCATTAATTTAGAGTCACAGGCGGGGAGAGGAGGCTCATGAGATATTTGCAATGGCTTAGATCCATCTGATTCATCAATCTTGATGGTTACTTTGTGCACCGACGCTGTACCAGTTTTCCTGCCCAAAACCTGTTGGCTGGAGAAACGAAGAAAAGGGACGACAGAGAGCATGAATGACATTTGTACATTTTGTTATTTTTAGCTTTCTCTCATCATTAAATTTGGTAGTTTTATTGAGAACAGAGGGGGATTTGTCCATTAAGTCTTACTTCCAGACAGTGAGTGTGAGGTATTTTGCGGGCACATATCTCTCCTCCTGCACCAGGTCTCCCCATCGCTCTCTAATCAGCATCAGGGTCTGAGAGTGGAGCACCTCTAGCTGCAGTGACAAGCAGAAGGAGTCTGGAAACAGTGCTGTTAAAGAAGACACGGTGTGGGAAAATACCAAGTCCAGGTGAATAGAGATAAAGTACCATACACATCCTTCCATTAACATTCAAAACACACTCACACTCACACACATATCCTCCAGACACATACACTTTGTTGGTAAAAAAGGGGTATTTGTGCCCAACACAGACTGCTCTTTGACACGGTAAGCTGCACTGCTAGCCTTGGTGGGGAGGGGAAAGGCAGCGCAGAGATGTACTGATTAGCATTGTGATAAGCACAGTCGTGCTCAGCTTGCATACTTGATTAGGGTCTTTAATATTAGCATGAATGCCAACAAGGTGTTGTTTCTCTCTCTCCCTCTCTCTACAGACTGATGAGTGACAGGCCTCTGACTGTGGAACCATTATGAAAGAAAATAAATAAATAATAATAAAAATAAAAACGATAATAATAATAATGATAATAATGAATTATATGATTGGTTTTGTTTGTTTTGATGTTGACATGATGATGTATTTGAATTCTGTCATTATACAATTTAGCTATAATTTTGCAGAAGTGTGGACACATTAAAAATAACAAATGAGTTTCTTAGCACAGTATTAAAAGGTGCTGAAAAAGCACATATCCATGAGGAGTTAATTACACCTCACATGACCTGACTAGGTGACAGGTCGCAGTGTGAACAGTGCTGCCCTTTCCATGTCAGTAACACAAGGCAGTTGTGTTGTTGTGGATGCAGTTCTGCAGCTGTGTTTCTCATTGGAATGCTGCATGAGTCTGCTTGACCAGTCAATACTCTATATGCTCT